>CACRXK020000667.1:0-71448 GCA_902702795.2 Paramuricea clavata | reverse complement strand
TCTCTTTCAAACAAACTATTATCCTTGTCTCCAATGCTAGTAATAATTGCACAGGAAAAGATTTAGTAAAACCTATCATTTTTAGTTGCTCTTTAATTTTGCAAGTTTACTATGTTATTGTTTAGTCGGTTTAAATGTTCGAATTTTCTTCTTTAAACTTTAATGTTGTCGTCGCTACATCTGGAAACCCACGTAAGAACAAATTAAAAGTATTTTAAAAGAGACCAGGTTGTTTGAAATCTAAACGAATGCTAAAAATCGTCAAAACATTCTGGTGTCTGAGCCAGAGTGTCATCGAATTGCGATGTAATGTAAGCAGAAATTATAGCAAGTTGATGTCAGTCAGCTTAGATGGTCCAAGCCAAAATTATATCGCATTTGAAGTTTCAAACTGAGTTAAAAATAGTGGAAGAAAAGCCGTAATTATACTTATTGTTACAATCCATTTAATAAAATGCAATATTTTTTGTTTTAATGAAAAAATCAGTTATTTTCATGAGAACGATTTGTTATTCCATCTCAATTTTTTAATCTCCAATCGCAATAACGTAAAGTATTATTACCCGCGAACCAATGAGTCAAATTTAAGAAACAACCCACTGTTAGAAAGCTGAATGGCTACGCTTTAAAATGAATGTAAATTTTAACGTTTTCGTCTATTATTTGTTTAGCAATTTACATTTCAGTCGAGGATTGCGCTTTTTTTGATACACCCTGTACATACTCTGGGCTTAGACAACAAGCTCCAAATGATTTTTGGAGTTAGCAACGCAGCAAGTAACTTCAGTCATACATATACCTAGCGGCTAGGCTGACGCGCCTCGCTACACATACTTTTTGGAGTAACTCAAGGCTTAGATACCTAGTTTTTTCCATATTTTTGGAGTTACAGTATATACTTAGCTGCAAATGATTTTTGGAGTCAGCCAGTAACTTCAGGCTTATAGATGCCTATAGCTCCTAAATTATTTTTGGAGTTATACCTACCTTCAAATGATTTTTGGAGTTATAGTCATAGTAACTCCAGGTTCGGGGTAGATATCTAGCTTTTATATGATTTTAGAGTTATATACCTAACTCCAAATGATTTTTGAAATTAATAGCCAGTATGGCCCAGTAACTCCACAATTCATAATTCAACTCAGTTTTGAATTACACAAGTTACTCAAGTGTAAATTTTGGTTTGGAGTGGGCCTTTTGGAGATAGCGTCGCTCCATAGGACAAAAATACCATCATTCGAATAAGCTTACGAAATTGTATAACTTATATATGGATGCCAAATTCATTACTAAACTGCAGTATCCTAACGATTTATGGCCTTTGAAAATCAACCGAAATTGTATAGTTGACAAATCGCTCACAATTTTATTTAAAGTGTATATGCAAGGAAAAATGAAAAATTTAAAATTTCGAAATTTAGAAAGAAATGGCCTCCCTTTACTAGGTTAAAATATTTTTAGTTAGTAAAAGCGCTCTAAAAGTATTGAAAATGACCTAAAATCGCCCCCCTTTAGGAAATTCGCCCCCCTTTAGAAACTTCACCTTTTCTTTAGGATTTTTGTTCTCCGTTAAAAAGTTCGACCTTCCTAACAGTTGCATGGGATAATTATTACATGACTTTAGTCATTTGAAATCAGTATCAATTCAAAATTGTTAAGACAGAGCTTGAAATAACAACCGATCAATGATCGGCATGGAATTGATTATGATCCGCGGAAAAGCAGGGTTTCGGTTTCCAACCTGAAAAAATCAGGGAACGTCATGATCGAGAACTTTGGGAACGTTATTTCAAGCCCTGTAAGAATACAAACTTACAATTACATGTATCGAAAGGGCTTACACAGTTCACAGTTAATAGACTAAGACTTATGACGCTTCACAGCACACCATGCATATTTTGCATTTTCAGTGTTAATCGTTAAACTCATTGTTAAAAAGTAATCACCGTGGTGGTTATTGTCATTATTGGTATTGTTTTGCATCCACATTTTGTCGCTATCGGAAAATGTATGGCTTACAAGTTGTCACTATTTTTTACTTGCATTATTTCAATATAGTTTGTAAATTTCAGAAGGGAAGGTAGAACTTGCCAATAAGCAATTAATACTCCAATAATATACGTTTCAAAAAAGACAAAAAAGCTTTTAGTTTTGCAGAGTTACATTCTCGAATGTTTAAGGCACTGATAAAATCAAAGTATCATGAAACATGAAATTATTTGAATAAACCACACCACATATATATATAATGCAATTTTCTTTGCGGAAGTTAAAAATCAAGATTACATCACTGACACTAACATGGAAAGTTGACGATTCAATGGACAATAGTCAATACGCTTCCCAACAAATTCCATAGATTTTTATTAATCCTATAGTTTATTGTTAGCAAGTGATTAATGTGGCGGCTATTGTTAACATTGGTATTGATAAAATTTGCAAGCGATTGTTTTTATAATATGTTGTGTGAATGTAACTGCCAGAAGAATACGACAACATGATTTTATGAGATCTCTGTGGGCAATGGTTCCACTTTATATGTGTAGAATATGACACTAGTCTAAGTACCTCAAATGAGTGGTTATGCAGACTGTGCACACCACCAGCTGCTAAGAAGCCTAAAATGTGTATGTGATTTTGTCTCCTTGTAATAAATAAATAAATCACACAATAAATCTTTTCAACTTGCAATCGTTTTGTTTTTAGATCAAAAATTCAAAATTTATATGGGGGGCGAAATTCCTAAAGGGGGGCGATATTCCTAGGAGATTCGCCCCCTGGGGGGCGATATTCCTAGGAGATTCGCCCCGGGGGGGCGAATATCCTAGGAATATCGCCCCCCTTTTGAGAGGGGGGGCGAATCTCCTGGGGGGGCGAATCTCCTGTGACACCGGCCTTGTGACGTATGCAGTGTGACACATCGAAGTGGTTTACCTGAATGAAAACTACAAAATATCACTAATCGCAAGACAGTAGCTTGTATATTTCTCCTTAAAAACGCGAAAAATGTCCGATAGCGAAAGCTTTGAATCACAGAGAGATACAGAACAGTCAACAGATAACGAGGACGTTGTTGAGCCGCAATAGTCTGTTGTACAGGCCTATCAGTTCGAGCCAGTTGCTGATGGTGACTAATCACTATGAGCTATGCTATTAGGAAGACGAAACAGACGAAGACGGTCTTGAGGCGAGATTTACGAAAATCGTAGCTGTTATATTAGTTCATGATAAGTTTAACAAAGCAGTCTAATGTTATTATTATTATTATTAAATACATTTGTAAAGCGCAAATTAGCATTTAAAACGCAAATTAGTGTATGAATGTTCAGATGCGCTAAAGCATACAATTATTACTATTGTTAAATACATTTGTAAAGCGCAAATTAGCATATGAATGTTCATAATCATATGAATGTTCAGATGCGCTAAATGATCAAAGCGTTTCTCGAATTATTCATTAGCGTGTTTAATTCGTTTAACATGTGAATTGATTTTAGGTGCACATGTGGGCATTGTACTGATTGTAGTGATGCTTTGTTAGACGACGCGAGGGAGTACCGGTGTCCCAAGGAAATTCGCCCCCTTTAGAAACTTCACCTTTTCTTTAGGATTTTCGTCCTCCGTTCAAAATTTCGCCCTTCCTAACAGTTGCATGGGATAACTATTACATGACTTTAATCATTTGAAATCAGTATCAATTCAAAATTGTTAAGACAGAGCTTGAAATAATAACCGATCACCGATCGGCAAGGAATTGCATATTATCGACGGAAAAGCAGGGTTTCGGTTTCGAACCTGAAAAAAGCACGGAAAGTCAATGACTGCCGATCACCATGATCGGGAACTTTGGGAACGTTATTTCAAGCCCTGTAAGCAGGGCCGTCCCCAGGAATTTTTTTAGGGGGGTGTAAGGTCATTTTAACCGACTGACGAACGAGCTTGCACCGACCACCTGCTAACCATGGAAGCTTGTGGAATTTCCGATGGAGGTCAACTGCTGAGCCATTTTTGGTTTAAGGGGGCTATAGCAAACGTCGAGGGCGTGAGTTTGTTAGGGGGGTCCGGGGGATGCTCCCCCGGGAAATTTTGAAATCTGAGACCTCTCAGAGCTTCGGAAATGCAATCAAATTTACTAGTTGCTGTTAAAAAGTTTCTTAATAGACGACTCCTATAGGCCCAGTTACACGAGACCGGATTCGCATCGGAGCGACATCAAATTTTACTCGAGGTGAATTTGGCACTTAAAATTCTGATAATATAACATAATTAAACAAAAACTTCACATATGAAAAGTTGTAATAGCAGACAAGACTGGAAAACACCTTAAATTGATGTCGCTCCGATACGAATCCGGTATCGGTGTAACTGGGACCTTAATCTAACATTACCCGTCATTTGTTTAATCCAACCAGAAATAGATTGAATACTTATATTTATAAGTTATAAATATATTGTTAACCGATCTGAAAGATTTCAGTGTTCTTAGTTTATAAAAATTACATATATATGTATGGAAATTGTTGCCCCCCCCCCTGCTCCGCGGTCCCTGAAGTTACGCTCGTTGTGCTCTAAATAAAGCCTGTTCTAAATCGCCATATTTGATAATTGAGTTTTTGGCAGCAATATATTGTGTTCAGCGGTTCTACCTATCAAACATGCTACATTACTTTGTATCGCTATGTGGTTTGACTCCCAATCTGGACTTGTTTTACTAACCGATTATAATGATTAATGAGTAAATTTCGAGTAACCAAAATTTCCGTTTCTCATATAACAAGTGAAAACCATATCGGTATTAGTTTTATTTGTCAAAAATATTTTTGTCTGCCGACTGAAATAGCAGTCCTGCCGACTGAAGCTTGGAATAGAATTTCTGGCGGGGGGTGTCACCCCCCCCCCACACCCCCCGTAGCTCCGGCCCTGCCTGTAAGAATACAAATTTACAATTACATGTATCGAAAGGGCTTACACAATTACAGTAGATCAATAGGACTTATGACGCTTCACAGCACACCAAGTAATCACCGTGGTGGTTATTGTAATTATTGGTATTGTTTTGCATCCACGTTTTGTCGTTATCGGAAAATGTATGACTTATAAGTTGTCACTATTTTTTACTTGCATTATTTCAATATAGTTTGTAAATCTCAGAAGCGAAGGGTAGAACTTGCCAATAGGCAATACTCCAATAATATACGTTTCAAAAAAGACAAAAAAGCTTTTAATTTTGCAGTTACATTATTTAGAGTTACATTCTCAAATGTTTAAGGGCCTGTTTATATGGAAGCCAGGCTGGCCATATGGGCTGGCCCGCTTAGCGAGACAGCCCGGTAAGCGAGATCTCCTGTGTAGTTATTTTTATAGTAAAAATTATCGTGCGTTTATATGGACAAGCGGGCTCAGTGGCCCGGTTGCCGAGATCTCGCTTGAAAGAGGCGAGATCTCGCTTACCGGGATGGAAATTTCTCCATATAAACACTCACAAGCGGGCTAGCCCGGTTGCCGGGATGAAAGTTCAAAGTTACCGCCGCAAGCTATTTTTAACAACTGTCAAAACAATATCAATGTAACAAAATTGTCCCGGCAAGCGGGGTGAAATTTTCTCATATAAACACAAGAGAAATTCATCCCGCTTACCGGGCTGTCTCGCTAAGCGGGCCAGCCTTGGCTTCCATATAAACAGGCCCTAAGGCACTAATAAAATCAAAGTATCATGGAATTATTTGAATAAACCACACCATATATATATAATGCAATTTTCTTTGCGGAAGTCAAGAATCACGATTACATCACTGACACTGACATGGGAAGTTGACGATTCAATGGACAATACTGTCCCACCACCAGCTGCTAAGAAGCCTAAAATGTGTATGTCATTTTGTCTCCTTGTAATAAATAAGTAAATCACACAATAAATCTTTTCAACTTGCAATCGTTTTGTTTTTAGATCAAAAATTCAAAATTTATATGGGCGGGGGGCCAAATTCTTAAAGGGTGCGATATTCCTAGGAAATTCGCCCCCCTGGTTGCGATATTCTTAGGAGATTCGCCCCGGGGGGGGTATATCCTAGGAATATCGCCCCCCTTTTGAGAGGGGGCGAATCTCCGGGGGGTCGAATCTCCTGGGGGGCGAATCTCCTGTGACACCGGTGCTGTGAACAGATTCTGGAATGTATGGCAAAATTTACGTACGATAGAAAAGGCGCTGAATGTATTATACAGCACTGGCACTATCCTGTTATTACGCACCAAACACTCGAACAGTATTAGAGATACTGTTCGGGGAAAATATCGCAAATCAACAAGCAGAACTCAAGACGGGCAAAATTAGTAAGTCAGTTTTCATCAGTATTTTTTGTATATTCGCAATAATCGCAAATGGTTGTATTTTGTAAGATTTTGAAACATGTATTTTAATCTATGGCTTTGAATATTTTGAAATATATAAACAAAGTGTGCAACAGTACCGTCTTAGCTGTGCATTCATGAAGCTAATAACTCCGTGTTTGACTTGTTAATGTTTGGATATCTTCGTGCAGTGGCGTATCGGTGGATAGTGAAATGGATATTCGGCATGCTTGGATGGGAGAACTTTATAGACCGCTTCCAGCATGCCTGTATAATGAAATCAGGCAGAGGTATCCGTCTCAAAGCAACACTGGACATAAATAATCACAGCAGAGAACTGAGAACATGACAGAGGATGTATACTATGTTACGTAAACTGATATTGTAAATTATAAGTATAAATTGACCTGGTTCTAGTTAAATAAATTGTTCTTCACTCGGACTCTGTCGCGTGAGTATGATCGACTATAAGAAGTATAGTGCCCTCGGTGGTTACTGGTTACGCCTGATGTGAAAACATAATTTCTTGACTGATAAGTCCAGAAAGGAATTAAATTAATTACGGCCTAGGATAGTTTTCATTTGACGCAGCTATACAGTAGTATTAAACCACAACCAGTGACTAAGGAATACATTGCGCGCAAATAGTATATATAGATATACGGCATGTGTCATAGTACGGACTGTATAAATTCTAACTATATCCAACTATCTACAATGGACTATATACAACGAAAATATCTACAATATGTGAATATGCCACGACTAACGACATATATCTGAAATCTACACTGCTAGACTGCTACTACATGCAGCATTGATTTCGGCGGATTATAAGCGATAAATCGTCGTATGGTGATATAATTGTATTGATTTAACCAATGTATCGCATCTACATAACGCATGCAGATTTATTTGGATTTTGTTTAAATTATCATAAATCCCAATTCAACGCAGTTGAAGCTACATTGTTTCTAGTATTTACAGATAGAAAGAGCGCACTGTGTCACACTGTATACGTCATCATAACCTCTTGGCCGCGCGAGCTAAAATTTTCATAGCCCAACTTTAAACTAAAAATTCACAAACTTCTAGTTCGAAGTTTTCAACAAGGTTGATATTAAAATGATCAGAAAAGATGAAATTTTCAGATAATGTAAAAATCAGAAAATCGAAATTTTCATTGCATGCATATATATACACTTTAACTAATTGAATTTTAATGCAGTACGTTTGATATAAACTTTCGTATCGTTGGTTTTCTGTTTTCCGGCCGTATAGGCCTACCAATGGATTCGTTTCACTTTTCTCTTCATTTTGATAGTATTATGATCCGACAATACTTAATTGTCTTAAAGGTTTTTAAAAGCGAAGTTTGAACCATGCATGCAATCGCCGGAACAACTTGCCGGCCGACAGCAGGAATGTAGCGTACTATAAAATATAAGGGACCAGTCATAAAATATGCAGGGGGTGGAGAGATCAAATCTTCAACTGTATATTTTTCCTCGGCCCACCCCTGCAATAAGGCTTAAATATCAATGGCCCACCCTTAAAATTAATGTCCCACACTTTGCTAAAAGCCAACAACAGGCCGGAAACTCATGGATCACTTTCTATTGGTGTTATTTTTATACGTTACAAATTCAGTTTCATACATGACTTATTGCTTGGAAAACACCAAAACATTACATACGACTATTTTATAATAAAGTAAAATCAAATCCTGGAGGGTGTAATCGTTAATTGTTAACCCTATACGGATCACTTATTATTGCCAAACGTCCCTATCCTTGTCATTTAAGCTCCCTTCACACCATTCAGGATGCAATCACCTATAAAGTCACATAATCACACTACGATAGATAGATCCTACTTGGCTACTTCACCTTTACCATCACAATCATTCAAACTCACTGTAGTATTGAGTAAGCTAGCTCAAAAAGGACCTGTCATTTGCTCACTTCACAATTAACTGAAAAGATGAACAATAAAATACGTGGTGCTGGAATGTCCCACACTAACATGTAGTAGTTATATCATTTTTCACTATCTTTCCACCTTTCATTTTTGTTAATACAGTGTAATTGGTTATTTTCAATAACTTCGTAATAATTTTTTCTCTTGGTCTCACACTATTATCCGAAGTCCTTCCTTCTCCTCTGCACATTCTATACCTACAGGCTCCTTAAAGAGCGTGTGTCTCTAAAAACCGCCCATTGACTTGGGGCTCGAAAAATAATTTTCTTCGAAACTTTTACCGTGAACTACATTTACTTTAACAACAAGCAAATACTACGTGGAATTTTTAAAATATATTTAGTTTCAAAGTTTTAGCGATTTTTTGGTCTCGCACCGTCGCGGGAGTAATTCGCCGGCTAATTAAACGAAAAAATGGGCTGAATTTAAATAAACATAATTTCAAAAGTTTTTGTTCAAAATTTCTCATATTCACACCCAGCACCGGAAAACTATCGTAATTTCATCTAAACTAACTTAGGTTTTCAATTGCGGAGCATTTGTGACAATATTTAGCGACAAAGAACGCCATGTCAAAATACGGCTTTCAAATACTACTATTTTCTACGCTGAATTTCTTAAAAGTGGGACCTAATTACATACAGTGACTAGTATAATTGGAAAAAGGACACTTTGAAGTACTAAAAACCGTAATTAAACTCGTCTGCAAACGCGATTTGAACAATTGAGAGCGTTTGAAATTTGATACTCTTTATGGCCTTTTGTTTACATTAGAATATTGCTGAGGTCAGACGTCTGAGTTCGTGTCACTGCTAAAAATGCGCTGTAGTTCTGCCAAATAACCTTTCCCTCAAATAAGTTTATAGCAATATAGTACTAATCTATATTTCTTTGTTTATGTCCACCGTAAATGGTTCCAAGGGATTTAAAATAATAGGCATGTTAAAATAAACAACTTGACCAAATTAATACGCTACTCGGGGAAAAGCCCGCATGCAGCGCGAATTCTATATGTGGCACATGCTATATTTAGTGTGATTTAGAGTTTGCGTTGCAGCATACTAAACTATTGCTTAGTTTGAAAAGTCTATAAATGTGCGAAGTTTAGTTCTGGAACCTTTCTGCGAAGTTGATCTTTGAATTATATCGCTGTAAAATTTGAGAGTTAGTATGGATAATCTGTGTTGCGGAGGGTGTCGGGGTGAATCGAACATTCAAAACCTTCTTTCAAGTTGCCGTTTGTCGAAATCTGGTTTTAGCGAGCGCGAGCTGATTTTGAGAAGAGCGGAATTTTTATATGAAATATCCAGGGAAGAAATACGCTCTATGACACTATGCCCAAACCACCGGTACAACTTGGGCCGATACTGGAGACCTCGTCTAACATGCCAACATCCTTCTCACACTGCGCCTGCACGTCGCTGCAAAGGAAAAGATATCATTAACCTGGAAGTATCACGGGATGTATTCCAAATTTATGGAGTGCTTGTGCAAGTTGGTTCTCGTAAGTGATAAATATAGTCCAAATTAGAGATATATAATCGCATTGTTAATTTGTTATAGGCAATATAATTAGAGTTGCGGCGAATAGGCCAGTGCGGCATTCGCATGGTAACATTGGAAATTAGAGGTATACTGTAGTATCACAGCGACATGCTGATGATTAGCTTTACTAGCCCGAGTAAAAAGTTGTACCGGTGGTTTGGGCATACTGGTCATATAGCGTATTTCTTCGCTTGATATTTCATGTAAAAATTCCGCTCTTCTCAAAATCAGCTCGCGCTCGCTAAAACCAGATTTCGACAGACGGCAACTTGAAAGATGGTTTTGAATGTTCGATTCACCCCGACACCCTCCGCATACAGTAGAATCGATAGCATTAAAAGAACACAGATTATCCATACTAACTCTCAAATTTTACAGCAATATAATTCAAAGATCAACTTCGCAGAAAGGTTCCAGAACTAAACTTCGCACATATATAGACTTTTCAAACTAAGCAATAGTTTAGTATGCTGCAACGCAAACTCTAAATCACACTAAATATAGCATGTGCCACATATAGAATTCGCGCTGCATGCGGGCTTTTCCCCGAGTAGCATATTAATTGGTCAAGTTGTTTATTTTAACATGCCTATTATTTTAAATCCCTTGGAACCATTTACGGTAGACATAAACAAAGAAATATAGACTAGTACTATATTGCTATAAACTTATTTGAGGGAAAGGTTATTTGGCAGAACTACAGCGCATTTTTAGCAGTGACACGAACTCAGACGTCTGACCTCAGCAATATTCTAATGTAAACAAAAGGCCATAAAGAGTATCAAATTTCAAACGCTCTCAATTGTTCAAATCGCGTTTGCAGACGAGTTTTATTTCGGTTTTTAGTACTTCAAAGTGTCCTTTTTCCAATTATACTAGTCACTGTATGTAATTAGGTCCCACTTTTAAGAAATTCAGCGTAGAAAATAGTAGGATTTGAAAGTCGTATTTTGACATGGCGTTTTTGTCGCTAAATATTGTCACAAATGCTCCGCAATTGAAAACCTAAGTTAGTTTAGATGAAATTACGATAGTTTTCCGGTGCTGGGTGTGAATATCAGAAATTTTGAACAAAAACTTTTGAAATTATGTTTATTTAAATTCAGCCCATTTTTTTCGTTTAATTAGCCGGCGAATTTCTCCCGCGACGGTGCGAGACCAAAAAATCGCTAAAACTTTGAAACTAAATATATTTTCAAAATTCCACGTAGTATTTGCTTGTTGTTAAAGTAAATGTAGTTCACGGTAAAAGTTTCGAAGAAATTTATTTTTCGAGCCCCAAGTCAATGGGCGGTTTTTAGAGACACACGCTCTTAAAAGCCCTGCTGAAGAAAAAAAAGCATGAAAATGGTGGCCCACCACCCCCTTTTTCTCCAGCCCTCCCCCCCCCACCTCTATACTTTATAACTGGTCCCTAGACCCTACCTTTACTTGTAGCACAGCTTGTATAGGCTGATACGCCGGAAAGTTTTATTTGTAAAGTACTGCATTAACGCAGTACTTGTATCTGGTCTTTATACTGTGCATGTTCTTATAAAAGCTATGATAGTTACCACTTAGTGAGTTAGCAGTTAATAGCAGAGTCGAGGTTATATTTCATAAAATTGTTCCTGTCATGTCATTTTGCTGCTTAACAGGATTTATTTGGCATTAATGCATCTCCAAATTTGTTATTCTTGTCGTTGAATCCTCAGTGCCGTAAAAAAAAGTTTAAAAGAACGTAAACATATTCATACTGGTCAAAATAAACAGCACGTTTGGCTTTTTTTAGTAAAATTCTTGAATTTTTTCTCAAAACTTAGGGTATATATGGATAATTTGGGTAAAAATTGACTGGAAAAATAATATTTTAACTAGCCTTATGGATAATTTGGGTAAAAATTGGCAGCTCATTGATATTCTATTTTGTGGCTATCAACGATGATCGGAAATCTGACATCCACCATGTGTGCCGAAACCTATACTCGCCTGGGCACAGTGCCCAGCGAGTAAATAGGTTTTACAGTTTATTGCGCTTCTGCCCCATTGGCCTCGTTTCCATGTTTACCTGTTTTACCATGGCAGACGTTAAAGAAGGATATAAATATCTCCATGTTTCGCGCAGGAATGTGTTTCCCTTAATCTTGAGCCCAATCACAAACCTATAGCTATCCTTAATATTGTGGACGAATTAAACATGAGAAAATAAGACGTCTATCATGGTAAACCTCACCGAAGGACATGCAATGAAACGTGTTCAGTTTTGGTCCAAAACCTTATGCATGCCATAAGCAAATATCTCTCGCCAACATTTCATAGCCTAATAGTTTTAGAATGAAATATTTTTAAAATTTACGCCCGTATTCTAAAAGCTCACTCACACTCAATGAGTGGAAGTTCAATCTGAGCTTCTCTCGAGTGTTATTGCTGTTTTCGAATAGCTGGAGGGCAAGTGCATGTCATACTTTACTATGTGACTACTCACCCTCCAGCTATTCAAAAACAGCATTGACACTCAAGAGAAGCTCAGATTGAACCGGCATGTAGTAAAACATGGACTGGACTCATTAGTAAAACATGGACTGGACCCGATTAGTAAAACATGGACTGGACTCATTAGTAAAACATGGACTGGACCCGATTAGTAAAACATGGACTGGACTCATTAGTAAAACATGGACTGGACCCGATTAGTAAAACATGGACTCGATTAGTAAAACATGGACTCGATTAGTAAAACATGGACTCGATCAGTAAAACATGGACTCGATTAGTAAAACATGGACTCGATTAGTAAAACATGGACTCGATTAGTAAAACATGGACTCGATTAGTAAAACATGGACTCGATTAGTAAAACATGGACTCGATTAGTAAAACATGGACTCGATTAGTAAAACATGGACTCGATTTGTAAAACATGGACTCGATTTGTAAAACATGGACTCGATTAGTAAAACGTGGACTCGATTAGTAAAACGTGGACTTGATTAGTAAAACATGCCTAAATGTAGTTCCTTGTCTGTTTTTTTTGTAAATTGTAATTTTAATAACATCAACTTTAGTGTACAAGAGATCTCATCGATATTTAACGTAAAGTTTCAAGAAGCATCGGCCATTGTAAGTAAATGTGGAATAAATACCAAATTATTTACCGACAGCTAGGTAATGCTATATAAATATAGATGATTTTTTTATTTTTATGTAAACAGAAACACCTTTGCTATTTAACACGTCCACATCGATTTATCCCAGGAGAAACGTAATTTGGACGCGGTTGCGTTGTGTACACGATATTCTTCAAGTTTTAAATATATACTCGATAAAAAGATTCTCCGACAATCGGCATGTTTCCTGCAATACTAATTTACGAATTTTGGATTGATAGTGTCAGACATTCTGACCACCGGCAACCGTTTGCCAATAGTTAAATATGAAGCATTTACATATTTGTTTGCGTGCGAACAACGGCCGATAAATAGATCTGGGGTCGGTTGTATAAATTAAACAAATCTATGAACTATTGACTACAAGCAAACTAAACTTTTCTTTTCTGTCTAAACATATTAATAATGCATAAAACTACTCATTTTAATTTTTTGCCTATACACCCTTTAAGCCAAACGCCTTTGATACAGCCGACCTCTATTCAATTTCGTGTTAGGCTTGTAAGGTGGGGTGGGGGGAGGGGGAGATGGGGTCATCAGGGAAACCTACATAATTAGGAAGTTTCTCGTGGAATAAATCGATACGCGACACTTTCAAAAATATCATGCCCCTCACAGACTCAAGAAATACGGCAGCTTAAAATCTAACACAATGAAAAAATGTTTAAATGTTTCAGGAAAAAATTGCTCTGAATCATTCAATGGAATAGCACATATGCCTACCAAGAGTCTATGTTTTACTAAGGGCCCGACCATTTAACTTTTAAGGGGGGGGATTTTGAAAAAAATATCCTGCAAGGCTATTCTGAACAAAAAAAAATACCTGCACTAAGAAACTGGGAAAAAAAATATCCTGCCCCAGTATTTGGTGCAGGGATCGATTTGATCAGTCCGAGAAGATCAGCTGGTTTGATTTTCAGGGACTAGTGTAAGGTTAATTTCTTCAGTTGGAAAACTCCTCAAAATGCTGGAAATAGCTTATCTGAGCTTCAAAAAATCCAAAATTTTCTGGGGGGCATGCCACCAGACCCCTCTAGAGGCTCGCGCCTTCGGTGGTCGACTCAGTTGTCTCAGAGTCTTAGTTAAGCATGGCCTGAGCTGCTGCCCTATGACGTATACTTATTGGTTAAACCATGCATATATATGCTGTAGGTAGCTGCAGTGAGACAGACAGGGTTGTAGCGAGGAGGGGGGTATTGGGGGGTGGTTAACCCCCAACCTTTTTAGAATCAACATATTCAGAAAATCGGAACTTCCCAGGTCCCCCGCTAATTATGTCCTCTCCAGTTACACATCCTTAAAAAAGGCCCTGAACCAAATGTTATACCTCATAGCAATTTGTATTAAGAGCAATGCATGAAGCGGAAAACTCAACGTTAACTATAATTAAAGAATCTAAATAGTATAAGCTATTGAAAGAAAAAAAAAATGCTGCGAAAGAAAGTGTGGCAAAAAAAATCGTACATGGTGATGGGATAAAAAAAAATCTTGCACATAACGATCACAGAAAAAAATTCCCTGCCAGCAGTAAATCTCCCCCCCCCCTTCAAAAGTTAAATGGTCGGCCCCTAATCGAGTCCAGTCCATGTTTTACTACATGCCCTCTTATACACTAAAGTTGATGTTATTAAAATTACAATTTACAAAAAAACAGACAAAGAACTACATTTAGGAATGTTTTACTAATCGAGTCCATGTTTTACTAATCGAGTCCATGTTTTACTAATCGAGTCCATGTTTTACTAATCGAGTCCATGTTTTACTAATCGAGTCCATGTTTTACTAATCGAGTCCATGTTTTACTAATCGAGTCCATGTTTTACTAATCGAGTCCATGTTTTACTAATCGAGTCCATGTTTTACTAATCGAGTCCATGTTTTACTAATCGAGTCCATGTTTTACTAATCGAGTCCATGTTTTACTAATCGAGTTCATGTTTTACTAATCGAGTCCATGTTTTACTAATAGAGTCCATGTTTTACTAATCGAGTCCATGTTTTACTAATCGAGTCCATGTTTTACTAATCGAGTCCATGTTTTACTAATCGAGTCCATGTTTTACTAATCGAGTCCATGTTTTACTAATTGAGTCCATGTTTTACTAATCGAGTCCATGTTTTACTAGTCGGGTCCATGTTTTACTAATCGAGTCCATGTTTTACTAATCGGGTCCAGTCCATGTTTTACTAATGAGTCCAGTCCATGTTTCCTCCACTCATTGAGTGTGAGTGAGCTTTTAGAATACGGGCGATAATGTATCATTATACAGGGTGTATAAACAAACTGGACAGATTTGAAATTTATTGCCGTTTCAATTTCGCAAAACAGCTATTAGTATCCAGTTATATATATTCGCCTAATTTGCATATTGCAGCAAATTAATTTAGCATGCATGGGCTGATTCAGTTTTAGGAAAAAATGAATAGTTAAAGAGCTTAAACTAAAGCAAGTTGTCTGAAATTTTGTACAGTAATTAAAAACCCAAAATATGTACGAAAAAACTCAAAATGCGATTAAAGCTTTTAAATTTCGGACGCAAGCCATTTTTAGTTTGTTGGAAAAGAAACATCCCCCTGGTTTACAAAATTTGAGTTCGAGTTTTTTTATTACTCTACATTATGGGTACTCAAGGAATAAATATATATATATATCACAAAAACGTGATACCACGAGCTGGTTTGCGAAATTGAGAGCAATTTCAAATGCGTTCAGGTTTTTTTTATACACCCTGCATGTACACGCGTATTTTGACCTTTGTCGTTCCTTTTTTAATATTTAATTTAGATTCCTGCCTTATGTGCAAGGAAGCGAAGACTCTATTTTGTCGAAATAAACAAATGGTTTCCTTGGAATCTATCCGAACAGAAAATGTATCATCTGTTGAGCGGTTAGTTTCTTATACGGGTATATTTTGGCCGGTATATGCAGTTATATACTGTTTCACAATACTCCATCCACTGTATTACAGTGGCATAGTTTCGGGTAAAAATAATTTTGATTGGAAAAATAATAGGGACTGAAGATATTTTTATACAAAGTCCAAAAATATGCAATCTCAGTGTTATTGCATGAAAGGAAATACTGAAGAATGAATGCCTCGCCAAAGCTAAAAATGCCTCATGAAAATTGACACGGGCCTCTATATTGACCATAATTGCATATGTATCTGCAAAACTGCATGATATGTTTTATATACTGCAATCAATTTATAGATCAGTATTCCATCACGTACGGCCAATCACAAAAGCCGGGCAGATTAATTATTCCATCACCACGAAAATAGAATTTCCGGACTATACCTAAATGATCATACGGTATATTATTCTTAAATTAAAGAAATGTCAATTTTTTTCACATGAAACACAGACTGGTTGCAGATGAAAATCAAATAACGCTCTCGAAAAATGATACTGAAATACTCAACCAGACAACCTCCTTGCGATTCTTGTAAGTATTCACCTTTAACCTTGTTTTAGGTCTGTTTCATACGTCGAGTTTTGGTTTGTGTCGAATGCAATTATAAATAATGAGATGATAAACCTCATTAAATTTCATTATCTATATATTTTTTAAATTGCATTCGACGCGGCCGAAATTCGACGTATAAAACAGGCCTCAGGCTAATAAACGAAGGTCGTTTCATGCAAATACACTTTTAATTAATTAGAAAAACCCTTGTTAAACTTTTCCTTGCAGTGTTAACCTAGAAATCATTCTCTTGGCGGGTTAACTTAATATTCCTGGTTAATTTTCAGCCTGCGTATTTTATCTCACTTCAGCACTTCTAGTCTTCTACCGCATAATCTGGTTAATGTAACCATGCATGCACTTATTTCTTGTAATATATCTGACCAGGTCGACCTATACTTGATATAATTTAATAAACACTATATTTTAGGTCAGTAACCGGACCAGAGCTCTGGTTATTTATCCATGCCTAGCATATATTAGTGTGGGGTTACATTGACCGCTCAGGAAATCCTGCATCGTCAAATTAACCAGACCGTATAGTATAGGCTAAAATAACAAGGAGACTTAAAGATGATCTCCACTCGTGTGCGCATGTGCGAACTTTGTTTACGTTTTGTTTACGTATATTTGTAAAATATGATATACTGAATATCTATAACAACACTTTTCTGGTTTGCCATGCTTGTAAATGAATATTAACTCTACGTTTCAATTCAAAAAAGTTCGAAAGATGCAAAATTTGGGCAATTTTATATCTGGGGGTCCCCCTTTGTTATGAGCAGAACTGATGCGCAGAACGGAGTGGACATCATCTTTAAATTAACCACGTATATCAAGTTAACACAAAAATGGTTATTTCTAGGTTAACCAGGAAAATTTTAACTAGAGTGTACGGTAATGTTGTATATTGTATATAAAGCTGCCATGCAAGTTTTTATAAACATTTTAAAATTTCCAATGCTTTAGAAATATATATAAATAAAGTAGGGCCTATCGAAATAACTATTGCTGTAATCGTGATCAAGAAATGCCGAGGAAATATGTGGCTTTTTATTTTGCTGTGGAAATGCACCTGATCGTGACTATATATACATCATTCATTTATCTTTCTATAATAACATACTATAGCGTGTCGGTGATGAAGCACATCGTAAATTTGTCGCTTTAAGGGATCGTTTATTGTACAGTGGGGATTGAAAAGAAACTGGGGGACCTCTAATTCTTTTTAAAACCTGAAAGGGAGGCTTTGAAAAAATACAGAGAAACGAAAGAAGGGGGGCTTTGAAAAGATTTACTAGTTTGTTTGAAAAAAAACCAGTATAGTTTTAAAAATGTATCACAAAACAACTCAACAACAAATAACAATGCTTATAGACCTTTAATATTAATATTCATAAATGGAAGCCAAATAAATAGTCTCTCATGTTCATGTAGATTGGTCCCCATTATCTATTTTTGTTTCTCTAAATAAAGAGCTAGCGTCGGGGGGGGGGGCTCCAAAATTTATGTTCTTGTTTTGTCTGTTGGAGGGGGCTTTGGGAATTCTACTTGTTTAAGAGAGTGGGGCAACTGAGTAGAGTTTCTCCTCAGTCCCTTCCTGTACAATAAATAATGAGCAGTTAATTCCTAAATACGCTATATACGCGGCTGCATGCAATAAGGCTCTATATATAAGCTTGCATGCCTCGACTCTGTTTGTGCATATACCTTATTTACCCCGCCTTTGCAAAATGACGTTTTCGCAGTTTTAGGAGACGGTTTCGTAACAAGGAATTTCAATATACAGGTATATAACTGCATGTATTTTGTCTCATGAGTACAAATGACGTTCCCATAATTTTAACAGAGATCTGCGCAAAAATAATATTGGATCTGATCTTAATAAGATTAAACACGACAAGCTGGAAGAACTGTAAGTCTATATAGCTACTATATGTATACAGCTATTTCAATTAAGGTTGTCCACGAGCAAAGCTGAAAAGTCGAATACGAACGCGAAAGGTTGCTGCATTGGAATCGCTAAAAAATTAATGAATTTTCATATAGCGATTCCCAGCAGCCTAATTTAATTTCGCGCTCGTATTCGACTTTTCCGCTTTGCTCGTGGCACAGAGCTCGTGGACAACCTTAATTGAAATAGCTGTATGTTATAACTGTGACATGCTATTGTTGAAGATTACGACATTAATATTTTCCCGAGTATTTTCACCATCATAAAGTCGCTATACTGTAACTTGTTTAAATTTATTAATGTATATTCTAAGAACATACATATACTTACGGAATTTTTATTTGTGGTCAAATCACAATTTCTTCGATTCTCATTTCAGTGATTTGGATGGAAATCAGATTAAAGACATTCCCGAGAAATTTTTTAGCGAAATTCCAAACATTGAAGTTCTGTGAGTTTGTCACCTTTGAGATTTTAAGACTGATCACAGTAATATATATCCAATATAGCTGTATTTCACTGCTCTGTTGATTGCATCCGTTACACCCATTGTGTTTTAATTATTTTTATTTTACCATCATTTATAGACAACATGAACTTATATAAATTATTAATTCGCATTTTATGTCCATAAATTAGGATTTTAAGCAACAATAGCATATCCGTAATTCCAGAAGATCTTTTGGACAACAACACGAAGATTAAAGCGCTGTAAGTTTTACCAGTCTATAATTATTATTGAGTATATATAAAGTTTCAAAACAAGTCGCATGAAAGTGTAATTAAAAATACTTCATGTAGAGTTCTCTCATGTATTGTCTCTACATTTGGAGAAATTTTACTATTAAGCTGGTTGAAATCAAATTTTACATTATACACTTACATAAATTTAATATGTTGTGTGATATTTTGCCTTTTGGCAATATTATTTTTATAGTGTTCTCTCCAACAACAAAGATATTTCAACTATACCTTCTAAATTATTTAAAGACAATAATACACTGGAAGCTTTGTAAGTAGTCTGACTAAATCTAACTTCCAACTTCACAGACATTCACAGGGGGATACTTCTATAGTGGCGGAAATTCACTTCGGCACGCAGTGGGACAAAACCTCATGAATTTCAAGCTCGAATTTGGCTATGTTTTTTAAGTCTTTTTTGCATGTTATAAGGTGTACCAACTGATGGAGGGGTAAAAATAAAACGCGGATAAGAAAAGTAATACAACAATTAATAGTATTGTTAATAAATATTATTTTATATTATTATTATTATTATTATTATTTTTTCTGTGTTGGTGTAGTGTACTCAGGTGAATATGATGCTTGTGATGTTACTCTGAGTATATATCCACACCGAGCAAGCTTGAAAAATATGCCTGGCGCCACGGTGGGAATTGAACCTACCACCTTTGGAAGACTAGCCCAATGCTCTGCCAACTGAGCTACGCGCGGTCAGGTCGGTTCGAGTATTTGATATTTCGGAACAGAATATGGCCTTCGAACGTAACAGGCATATTTTTCAAGCTTGTCCGTTGTGGATATACACTCAGAGTAACATCACAAGCATCATATTCACCTGAGTACATTACACCAACACAGAAAAAATCCGCATGATTACTAGATTACATTGATATCGAAGGAACTAGATTCTGTTCCTAAAATATCAAAACTCGAACCGATCTGACCGCGCGTAGCTCAGTTGGCAGAGCATTGGGCTAGTATTCCAAAGGTCGTACGTTCGATTCCCACGTCCCGTGGACAGGCATATTTTTCAAGTTTGCCCATGCAGTGTGGATATACACCCAGAGTAACATCACAAGCATCATATTCACCTAAGTACATTACACCAACACAGAAAAAATTATAACTACCTAATGTTCTGAATGTGCAGTTTCCTCGATGCAGGTTTTTGCTGTACTGTAACTCAGCTAGTAACTGTTTTACTCTGGCAGAACGAGTGATCTTTTAATTTTGGGATAGGTAATAGGACCTCTACATGGGTCTTGGATCTGTAGTTTACTTATAATCATTATTTATCCAATGGATTTCTTATATTTTCAACGGGGTCTTGAAAGTAGACCATGCCGTGAAATATTGTATAAAAATTGCACGCGTATATATAATACGCGCGCTCTTTTGTGTCTTTTTATGTCAATCCATTGTAGAAATATCGTAATTGAAGTTAGCATGTACTGTATATAGAGGACATATATTAGACGGTTGCGAAGAGATATGGATTTTATGTTCGAGTGGCAAAAACAATATCTCACGAGTGCACGCAGCGAACGAATGAGATATTGTTTTTGACATGAGAACATAAATCCATATCTTCTCGCAACCGTTTAATGTTCTGTTTATTATATGGACTTACTCAGAGTGACAAAAATACATACAAAGACGACATGTAAATAAGCACGCGAAAGACCTGTATATAAAAGCGATATTTTTTAAAATTAAAGTGCAAACATAAAACTAAAATAAATTTTACTTATCTCAAGATGTCTTTTAAATGTTTTCGTTTTATTTCCAACGTTAATTTCGTTTTAAATACGAACCAAAGACCATTTGTATTTTCAAAAACAACAACAATGAAAATGGCGGGAAATTTTCGAACTTCGTATGTCACTAGCAGGGGTAAAATACGCGCATCTGGTCCCGGATGTAGTGACGTATGAGTTCTACGAGTGTTTTAGTTTCCAGTAAAACACAATTGTCCATATAATAAGTAAAGTTATTATACTTGGTATAATTGATAGGTGTGATTTGATGATGCACATGAATTTCAGTCACAGGGTAGGATTTGACCATACTGCGATATTGCAAATTTGGAATTGGTAATAAGACTTGCACAGTCGCTTGTGATTTTGTGTTGTGTAATTTTCCTGTATCTCATTTGAGTAAATGGTTTTGAAAAATATATCTTCACAGGGTCTGGAAAGTAGACCATGCATGGAGTGAAATATTGTAAATTGTTGTTCACTGTGTATTTCGTATACTAGATTACCCACAGGGCAGTAATGCTGCCTTTGACAGCAAACTGGCAAACTACAGGGTGTTGAACGAGTCCTTCAGAAACATCCTATTATTGTTATCCTTGTCAACCCATTTATTGACAGTACCCTACCACTGGCTGAGTATTAAAAATCGTCTGGCGTTGGACAGGGTAAATACTAAAGTAGGGGCCATTACTGTGTTGATGAATTAACAAGAGCCATTGGCAGATATGTTTGTTAACCCATTTACTGGCAGTACCCTATACCACTGACGAGTAAAATCTTCTGGCGTTGGACAAGGGAAGGGCGCATTGCCAGCTAATGGGTTAAACCACCGTGTGACATCCCAGTTTATATATTTATATACTCGGAATATTGATTTCTCGGTATATACAAAATTATTTTAAAGTATAACAACCAGCGAAGACGTAAGCCACTAACTACCCTGCGCGGCTGCGCGCAGACTATATAATGACATATATATGTAATCCGTCCGGTCCGTCCGTCGCCATCCGTCCGTCCGTCATTCATTCGTCCGTCCGTATCTGTGTTTTATCCTAACCCGTTTTTAAAACACAAAGTTTGCATAATTAAGGCAGTGCGGTTCGTCATGATCAACATTTTTAAAAGCGGCCAATTAGACCAGGGGTTAAATCACTAATTAAAATTTGCGTGTTTAATTAATAATGTTTATCAAAGAAAGCAAAAAGTATACAAGACAATCTCACATGTGGAATTTTTTCACTTACGTACTGCCTTGTGATGCAGTACAAGTATAAATACAAATGACAAAGCATTTGTAAATTCCAAAACATAATTAAAAAATCATACGGCACATTTAAGATTTTAATATCGTATTTCAGCCGCGTTTATACTGTACGTTTGGCGCATTCGCTGCGTTATATTCATTTATATACGAAAAGAGACATACGTCAATCACGCAAAAAAGAACTTGGTCGATATCTGAGTAACTTTGACTGGCAACTTATCGATTCCTCCGAACCGTGCGATAAGAATTGTGATATCTTATGCTCTGCAATAAAGACGGGTTATGACATCCTTATGCCTGAGAAACACGTTAAATTCCATCGCAACGACAACCCATGGATAACCGAAAAATTGAAACAGCTGATCAAGTTTCGACAACGTGCGTTTTCATCTAATAGCACTACTCTTTTCAAATTCTACCGAAATAAAGTGAATAGAATGAGAAAATCTTGCCGGGCAGACTATTTTGCTTCAAAAGTTGCTAATCTGAAAAAGTCTAACCCCAAATCTTGGTGGACAGAGGTTAAACGTATCTCCGGTATGAGACCTGTATCTGGCAGTTTGCTTAACCAACTTTATGTCGAAGATACAGAACATTTAACAAACAAAGGTTTTGCAGATTTAATTAACAAAAGCCTAATAGAACCAATGAATACTTATGATCCCTTAAATGTTACAGATTTGAACACCTTGTTTGAGGAGATTCCTGATTATCCGTTAGATGTAAACATGAATTTGACAAATACTGCATCGGTCTTGAAAAAACTGAAAAGCTTGAACCCGCATAAAGCTCCGGGCCCTGATGATATCCCCAATTGGATTCTTCGTGATTATGCCGAAACCCTTGCTCCCTCTGTATCGGACTTATTGAATTCGTCCTACAAGCAAAAAAGACTGCCCTCATGCTGGAAACAAGCTAACATTACACCTATTCCGAAAGAGAAACCTGTTAAAGACATAAGCAAACAGCTCCGACCTATTTCGTTAACTCCGGTTCTGTCTAAACTTGCAGAAGAGTTTGTTGTTGAAAAATATATCGCTCCAACAGTGTTGTCGTCAATTGATCCTTTTCAATTTGGTGGCATCCCTCGATCATCTGCTACAAAAGCCTTAATTTCTATGGTTCATGCCTGGACTCAAGCCACAGATGGAACTGGAAACGCTGTAAGAGTGGTTCTTTTTGACTATAAGAAGGCCTTCGACTTGATTGATCATAAGATCTTAGCCACGAAAATCATCCAATTGCCAATGCCAAATTTCATTAAGCGTTGGGTAATTGACTTTCTGATGAACAGGCAACAACGGGTGAAACTTGCAAGAGACTGTATGTCTGAATGGATTGACATTCCTTCCGGTGTCCCTCAAGGAACCAAATTGGGACCTTGGTTATTCATCCTAATGATAAATGACCTACGCCCCCCACATTATGAGCGATGGAAATACATCGATGATGCTACGGTATCTGAAATCATTTACATCAACACACCCAGTAAAATTCAAGATACAGTCGATTGTGTTCAAAATTGGTCTGTAGAAAACAAGATGCAATTAAATGCCTCCAAGTGCAAGGAACTTGTTATCCGTTTTACAAAACCTGAGAAAGAATTTCCGCGCCTTAAGATCATCTCGGGCCAAATCGAGACAGTGAACCACGCAAGAATCCTAGGTTTGACAATTTCTAAAGATCTAAAATGGAACCAACACATAACTAACATAGTTAAGAAGGCGAACAAACGCATTTATTTTATTATTCAGTTGAAACGTGCTCACGTACCTGAAGCTGACATAATAAATTTTTACACTACCTGCGTCAGACCAGTCATGGAATTCAGCTGTCAAGTTTTCCACTTCGCCCTTCCTTCCTACTTATCTAATGCCCTGGAACGGGTTCAAAAGCGTGTTTTATCAATCATCTATCCACTGACAGGTTATGCGGATTGTTTACAAAAATCGGGCATCAACCCATTAAGTGACAGGCGTGTGGATGCATGCGAGAAACTGTTTAATGAAATCACCACAACACCAGTAGCTAATATGCATAATCATGTACCATCTAGATACTTTCCAAATTACGACCTTAGCCACTCAAGGTCTTTTGTTGTTCCTCAGACCAAAACGAACAGATTTAGAAACAGTTTTTTCCCTTCATCTGCAAGGCATATCAATAATATTAACTGACAATCGATTCTGATATTCAGTTTTAGACTGGCTAACATTTTTTAGAAATTTACTAGTTTCATAGCTAATTTGTAATGTAACTTTAAACTTCTGTAATATAGAATTATAAATTGTAATGTAATTTTAAACTTCTGTAAATATAGAATAACTAATTTAATCATTTCTCTTGTAAAATTTAGCACGCAATTCAGCCTCTTGGCTGCTATGTGTTAATCTTATTAAACAAACAATCTATCTATCTATCTATCTATCTAAACATGAAATTGAAACGAGTGATTTAACGCATTTGATTGACTAAGTTCAGGAAGCCAGTCAAGTGTACGTGTATTTGTTACAATTCCGATCAACTCTGCCACAGCAGAGTAAATTGTAACAAATACACGTACACTTGACTAGATTCCTGAATTTTAATAGTCAATCAAATTAAATTACTCGTTAAATTACTCGTTTCAATTTCATGTTTATGCTCGAAACTGCTCGTGTTTACAAGCGATTCTTACAATCTTGCCCTTCTTTTCGCCTTTGAGGCGTTGCGCCGTTGGTGTCGATTTATACGCATTTATTAATTTAAACAGCTTGAGAATCAAAATTCAAAAACTCCAAAATATTTACTGGGACCGGGTACATGTAAAACGAAGACCTAAAATCTAAATTCTCAGAAGCAGCTTTAATACTGTCAAAATTTCCGAAGTCTGATTTAGTTGTTTCAGAAGTATAGAATACACACACACTTCTGTATGGATTTCGTACATGTTCTACATTACAAAAATTGTCTCACTTCCGCGGTTTGTTGTGATTTACTGTAATTTGTTGTTTTTCTGTAGCGATTACCGATTTATCGGCAAATACTGCGATAAAACTTAGTCTTAGTTTTCTTTATTTATTTTATTTTATTTTATTTTATTTTAATCCAAAGCATTTATAGTTCTGCAGCTATCGTACAGTTTTATAATATTGTGAATGATTCCGAATATTCAAAACGGATTGAAAGAATGAAAGCAGTAATGACGTACTGCATGTATAACGGTTTAAACGTAGGCCGTACAGCACATTGCCACTGGTCACTGAGCCGAAGGATAAACCGAAAATTCACTTTTCTCATCACAAGATTTAATGTTCAGTCGATCCGCTGCATTGAAGGATAAGTATACTTGGCTATTTTTTGGCAGGGGTAACGAAATATATCGGCTGTCAGTCTAAAGACGTCTAAGTGTTTCCTCTGAAGACGAAGTGTTTCTTTATGCGTTGGCCATCGGAATATAATATAATATAATATAATATAATATAATATAATATAGAGAGTAAATTATAAACATAACTACATAAGCTTGATAGATATAAGATAACGAGTTTCACAATCCTATTTTAAATACAACTATGGCTTTTGGCAGTTTTGCATGTGTTTTTTAAAAGCCCAATTTTCTTACTTCCCCAACGTGTAAAACGCGAAAAAACTTTATTAATAATAACAAAAATTTATAATAGTAAACAGTGTATTTTATTATAAAGGTTTTTCGTTTTTCTACTGCTCCGTACTCCGTGTGCTCCGTGTTTTACTAATAGCCCTATACGTCAGGCAATGAGAAATATAAAGTGAATTTTTAAAAAAATTCTCTCACTGACCAAATCAAAAAGCAAAAACACGGCTATAAATTATAATATTTTTGGTAAGGCCTCTCTTCTCCAGGTAAATCATGGGCTTCCTTCCACTATCGCAATAGCGCAAAAATGTTTTTGCGGACAAATACCATGTACAGACAACAAATAAAATCAGATATAAAACTTTTGTTATACCACTCCTCCCCCTCCCCATTATATGTATAAGAATTTGAAATCAGATCGATGTATACTTTGTACTGTTCATATATTGATGTTTTTTCTTTAATGCTATATTAGTGCAATTATTATAATATATTAGGTCATATCTTTGTACAAAAATAATTGTTACTTATAAATATATTTATATTCAACAAAACACATTTAATCCAAAAAGCAAATTTTGGTACGTTGCTCTTGTGCAAATTTGAGAATTAAGTGTTTATATAATTATAGGAAACTAGAATCCACACAAGTTGACACAAAAATTTGACACATTGCAAAATTTGACACATTGCTATTAAAAACAAAATATAAAAAGGCCGCTGCACATGCTTACGATTCGAACTTGGGCAAATTTTGTGGTTTAAAAGCTAGCCGCAAGGCCATAATAATTTAGCTATAGTATAGAGCAAACACAAATGTTAACACGTTTAAGAACAAACATAGAAAATATATATTTGTCCCGTCACTCAAGTACACACGTAAAAACGCACAAGTTTGTTACAAGTCTGTTCACAAGCTGTTAACAAGATGTATTCGCACTGCTTGTCACAACTTGTCAACAGGTTTGGAACAACTTGTTGACAACTTGTAACAACCTTGTCGAAATTATCAGACTTGTTGCAAGGTTGTTCTGACAAGTCTGTGCTGATATGTGCTGACATGCTTGATATAACAAGATTGTTATAACCTTGTGTTGACAACCTTGTAACATCCTTGTTATATCATGGCTGTAACAAACTTGTTAGCACAATCTTGTAACAAGGCTGATAATGCCATCAAGCTTGTTACAAGTTGTTAACAGCTTGTTTCAAACTTGTTACAACAAACTGGGAACAAGCAGTGCGAGCACAACTTGTTGACAGCTTGTGAACAGACGTGTAACAACTTGTTTGCAGACTTGTTACAACTTGTGCGTTTTTACGTGTGTAGAGAGATGCACCCAATTTCATGCATATCCGGCCGGATATTGTTTATATAAGGTTAATCATGCCTCCTTTACAGGCCTTTTTACTTGAAATGCACACAGAGAAGCTGGCAGAATTTTGAAGATTTTCCAATCTCGTTTGCAAATGCGAAAAAGTGGATTTATCATTTGAACTTTTTTAGCAATCATGCATGTTGACCGATATCTGCATGATGTAGTATATGATTGTAAAATTATTTCCTATTGTTATAAACACTTTCAATTTTAAACCAATTAAAATCAATACTGTTTGAACTCAAATGAGGCCAGAACCTTCCCTTCCTGAACCTAATATGAATAATCCGGCCTATTTTCAACTACCCGGCATATCCGGTATCCCGCCGGATAGCAAAAAAGTCTATCCCGGTGCAACATTACGTTCAAGGCATTGTGTTCAAAGTTGCACAATTGTGTCTGCCCCATACTTGCATGTACTCGCAGTAGTATATGTCGGCAATGCAAATACATGTATTGTCCATTCGGGGTGGCGAAACTGCATGCAGTTGTTTCAAAACAGAAAATGTCCGAATGATCCAATCGCATTAGTTTGATCACTTGTTAAATACTTTTCTCACGATCACAAAGTGAGCTGGCGTGTTAATATGGGAAATTTTAATCCCGCCTGCCTCGGCACTCTCACACGAATGAATGCGGTGTTAACTTATAGTGAAGTTGAGCTCATATGAACAGGCCCAAAAGTTATTCACATATACAGGGTGTATCCAAATAAACGCAATTCATCTTTTGTGCTTAATAACTTTCGAAATACTATTTCTAGTTAAACGCTTTTAGGCTTACTTCAAAGCCTGTTCTTTTCTCTTTCAAACAAGCTATTATCCTTGTCTCCAATGCTAGTAATAATTGCATAGGAGAAGATTTAGTAAAACCTATAATTTTTAGTTGCTGTTTAATTATGCAAGTTTACTATGTTATTGTTTAGTCGGTTTAAATGTTAGAATTTTCTTCTGTAGACTTTAATGTTGTCCTCACTACATCTGGAAAACCACGTAAGAACAAATTAAAAGTATTTTAAAAGAGACCAGGTTGTTTGAAAATCCTAAACGAATGCTAAAAATCGTCAAAACATTCTGGTGTCTGAGCGGCAGAGTGTCATCGAATTGCGATGTAATGTAAACAGAAATTATAGCAAGTTGATGTCAGTCAGCTTAGATGGTCCAAGCCAAAATTATATCGCATTTGAAGTTTCAAACTGAGTTAAAAATAGTGGAAGAAAAGCCGTAATTATACTTGTTACAATCCATTTAATAATATGCAACATTTTTTTGTTTTAATGAAAAAATCAGTTATTTTCATGAGAACGATTTCAATTGTTATTCCATCTCAATTTTTTTAATCTCCAATCGCAATAACGTAAAGTATTATTACCCGCGAACCAATGAGTCAAATTTACGAAACAACCCACTGTTAGAAAGCTGAATGGCTACGCTTTAAAATGAATGTAAACTTTAAAGTTTTCGTCAATTATTTGTTTAGCAATTTACATTTCAGTCGAGGATTGCGCTTTTTTTTATACACCCTGTATATGTAAGATAAGACAGTAAACATAGAGCATGGGAAAAGCAATGATCACATGCTTAGGATTGATACAGGTGTTCAGACAAGATAGCATTGACCGAAAATCCACTTTTATTTAATTTACAACATGCATTCGTTTTCAGCATCTTATGAACTTTTACATATATATATATATATATATATATATATATATATATATATATATATATATATATATATATATATATATATATATATATATATATATATATATATGTATATATATATATATATATATATATAATTACTATTCTTACTTAAAATGTTTTTTTGTCTCTACTCCGAGTTTCACGCATCACTGCGATCATCAGGAGACATTGTTCTCAAATACCGTTTGATTTTCGTTGTTTGATGGCGTGACTGCGCGCGCGCGCGAGGATTGTTGATGTTGCTTACACGCGCGCAGACTACATTTCCCGCTAAAAATTGTTTCTGATGCACGCACTTCGAGAAGATTTCCGATCTTTTGTTGAGTAGATTTTTGTCGCGAGATTTTAAAATCAGCATCCGATATCTGCATAAAAATAAAAAAAAAATAATGACGGCGCTGAAATATATGATCTTGTCGGCTTATATATGCTAAATGTCCTTACCAATGAGTTTGGGAAAGAACGTGTTGGTTTGTATCGGGATGACGGACTTGTTTTAATCAAAGGAAAGAGCGGGCGCATTGCTGATAAGGTACGGAAAAAGTTGCATACATTATTCGAACAGTTCAACTTGAAAATTACGGCCCAAGTAAACCACCAATCTGTCAACTTTCTAGACGTCACATTCAACCTTGCAGAGAAACGCTACCAACCATATAGAAAACCCAATAATGAACCCATTTACATTGACAGTCGTTCGAACCACCCACCAACCATAATTAAACAACTACCTAAATCAATAAATAACCGTATATCAAATTTATCCTCTGATCAGCAAACCTTCAATTCATCAGCACCAACCTACGAGAATGCATTACGTCGTAGTAATTATGATTTTAATTTACAATACAATGCCACGCCTTCAAGTAATATTGACGACACCAACACTGAGAGTTGTACGTCCAGCCAACCCAAACGCAAAAGACACAGAAACATACTATGGTTTAACCCACCTTACAGCAAAAACGTAGCAACAAACATTGGTAAAACCTTTCTTCAACTTATCGACAAACATTTCCCTAAATCAAGTCGTCTGCATAAGATCTTTAACCGCAATTCAACCAAAATTAATTACAGCTGCATGAAGAATGTCAAGACAACCATTTCTAACCACAACACGAGAATTAGATCGACCGAACCCACGGCAACAGAAGAAATTAACTGTAACTGCCGCAAGAAAGATGAATGCCCCCTCCAGAAGAAATGTCTGACACAGGCTATCGTGTACCAAGCCGAAGTAAAGAGTCACGACAACGGTGAAACGAAGCGGTATATTGGGGTAACAGCTGGGGAATTCAAAGACAGGTACAGAAACCATAAAAAATCATTCCAGCTTCAGAGATATGCGAACGAAACGGAGCTATCGAAGCATATTTGGAAATTGAAGAGAAGCGGAAGACCTTACAACACCACTTGGTCCATTCTGAAGAAGGCTGTCCCATACACAAGCGGAAGACCAAGATGCAACCTATGCTTGCAAGAGAAGCTGCTGATTTTAAAATCTCGCGACAGAAATCTACTCAACAAAAGATCGGAAATCTTCTCGAAGTGCGTGCACCAGAAACAATTTTTAGCGGGAAATGTAGTCTGCGCGCGTGTAAGCAACATCAACAATCCTCGCGCGCGCGCGCAGTCACGCCATCAAACAACGAAAATCAAACGGTATTTGAGAACAATGTCTCCTGATGATCGCAGTGATGCGTGAAACTCGGAGTAGAGACAAAAAATATTTTAAGTAAGAATAGTAATTACATTCGCTCTACAAAATTTTATGTATTGAGCACTCTCTTCACTATACGTTACAAAACTTGTGATATATATATATATATATATATATATATATATATATATATATATATATATATATATATATATATATATATATATATATATATATATATATATATGATGAATCTGATTATCATAGTATCTGATTATCATAGTATAGAATCTGATTATCATAGTCATGAAATGATGAATCTGATTATCATAGTATTTACAAAGATATATTGAATATAACTATATATATATATTTTTTTTTAATTTAAATAAATTAATTTTAGTAATACTCATCTTCATCGTTGAATTCCTCCCTTAGATTCCTTTGAGTCAATTCATAATCTGGTTGACTATAGTCTTCATTATGTCTTCCCATCATATGAAAGTCCAAACTTTTTGGCCTGGGTTTCCTTTTTCCAGTAGTAGCTAGTGGTGTGTGTCTAAATTGAACCTGGTCTGTTCGTAGTTCATTATCTTCTTCAATAACTGGCATTACAGCATTTGGTTCATCGTCACTTTCTTCAACTTCATATTCAACTGTATTTGCCTCACAAAGTTCTGAAGACTTTTCCAAAAAAAAGAATGTGCAGTGAGTATTGTATACATCTTCACTTAGAAAATTGCCAGGGAAACCAAAGTTGGCAGATATAATATAGGATATCTGCTTAATTTACCTGAATACCTAAAGGGAGAGTTCACAGTCCGGCAAAATACAAAACGACCGATTAAGTTTAATTAAGGGAATTTTTGGATCTGTTTCTAGGACTAACTATAGAACGTAACGTCATAATTTGAATGCAGAAGCAAATTTCTGTTGAATACCTCACCGCAGTCGTTATAAGGATATATTTCATTATAATTATCGGCTACGAAGCTTGTACAGCTTTAAATTTTGGTCAAACTTGGTGCGTCAAAGTATGTACATTTTCATGATGTGTTAAACCACACCATACTGGTTCAAGACTCAAACTCCTCAATTTCAGACTCTTCAATTTCGAATCAAACTCCTCAATTTCAGAGGAAAATATGGTGATTGCATGCAGGAAACGTATTCTAAATATATCAAAGTATTTATCCAATATTCATAGTGTCAAAACCTATTATGGAACATCAAATAAAAAGGATCGAAAGTTCTCCATGTTACACACAATGTTGCATAATATAACTAAGAATGAAAGTTCTTTATAGAGCAAGTATAAAAGTAATACGTACTGTTTGAGGTTTAGCTGTTACAGCACGGTGCTTCTTTTTAGATTGGAAATTCTTGTTAACTTCACTTGCAAATGTGCTTTGCAAATTCGTATCTTTTGCTGTATGACCCTATAAATATATTACATATTTATTGCCAGAAAATGTATGCATACCCCACAACAATGGTGGGTAGATGCTTACTTAATAAAACGGTTAGTATAAAGTATGAAATTATTCGTCGGAGATGTATACAAAAGAATGAAAATAATCATGCATTTACCTGGATCCACGGATGGTTTAGGGAATCTCTTGCAGAATACCTTTCATTCGGGTTGATGAGTAACATACGACTGATCAAGTCCTGGATAAGAAACAAGCGCATGAAAACTATAAGTGAGGTTGTTCTATACCCTACTATACGAAAGTTGTTTAATATAAGTTCCCTGTTGTGTATAAGTAATCACATTATAATCGCCATTTTAATTGCTTAAAAAGTTGTTTTTAAGATAAATTAACATTCAAACGTTTTCATGTCTGAAGAAATCCTGTTAACTGCATGGATTCATTGCTGCATATAGGTGCCATCGGAAACATAATTTTGCTAGCATGTATAAGAAACAGTGTAAGTTACAGGGCGGAAAACGTATAAAACAACATAAAGAAATGTACACCAAACGAAAATAGAACTCAATCATCCATTTTATGATGAAAGATTATTTGGAATTGATGCATCCTACCACATTCCATTCCCCCGGTAGCAGAGTACAAATACAGTGCACTAAGATACAAAAACAAAAAAAGAACACTAATGAACCTTGGCTGACTGTGAAATGTTGTCCCAAAACGGTGAAAGGAATTCGTAATCTCCACTTAAAATCATATCAAAGAGCTCCTCTTGATCATTGCTAATGAAAATACAGAAACCCTGTTAGATATATAAAATATCAGATAAAACTAGTTTCCTACACCGAACATAATCTGGTTAATTTAACGATCGATGACGTCCTATAGTCATATATGAGCAGATTCTTCATATACATTAACCCGATTATGGTAGGAAGTTAAAAAATAAGGAGGAAATTTAACCAGGGATATCAAAACTCAAAGAAAGACGCGTTAATTATATGTCTGTACAATGACAAACGCCTAAGTATACCAATTTCAGGACTTGTCAGATAACGAAAACATTGGCCTTGACAAATCTTATCATCCTGCTTAGACGAAAACAACAATTGTTCATTTACTGTATATATTACATAAAGGCATGGTAGAAAATGCACATTCACACACGAAAGACTACCTCCTGAAAGGCGGAAATCCACAAAGAAGTATGTAAGTGATAACTCCAGCAGCCCAGACATCTGCTTTAAGCTCATATCTTAAACATAAATAAAATAGTAAACATTTTTATTTAAAACACACAGTAAACATAGAGCATGGGAAAAGCAATGATCACATGCTTAGGATTGATACAGGTGTTCAGACAAGATAGCATTGACCGAAAATCCACTTTTATTTAATTTACAACATGCATTCGTTTTCAGCATCTTATTAACTTTTACATTCAAACCTTACTTTGAGTGTCGGATTTGTTACTTGAATTCACCAATTGAATTGCCATGAACAATTATACATTCCCCCAATAGTATATTAAGGTTCATACAATAATACTGCAAGCTAGGGTATCTGAAACGGGCTGATTATGATTCTTGATTATGAAGATGCTAGATTATTCGGGATCTAACTATGATGCTTTCAAAAACATGTCATCTTACTTGACCTCTAAATATCTATACCGGCATGCATTGTTTTCAAGCAAGCTTGTCTTTTCTACTCCTTCATTTTACTGTGTATAGAACTTAAAGTATAGAAATCCTTTTACCAAATTTCAATTGAGTTATTTTGACATGCACAATTTATCAATTTAATAAACCTTTATATAATATATATGCATGGTAAATTAATACGTTGCTTACCCAGATTCATCCAGAATCTCCGGAGCCACATATGTAGGTGTACCACAGACGAGAAACTGAGGTTCATGTACCTCAGTCGCTAAACCAAAGTCTGCCACCTTCAGAGACATTACACCATTTGGACTATATACAACCTATGGAAAAAAATTTAAAATTTATATATACTGTAAATATATACAATCGAATAGTATAAGTTGACTTAACTATCGAACAACAGCTATAGGGTACTAAAACTCAAAGCAGGCGACGTGATATTAAGCCTATATAAGAATCGAATGTATATAACTTACCAGTAAATTTTCAGGTTTTATATCTCGATGAATAACACTAAGATCGTGTAGATAACTCAAAGCGGATACGAGGTCTCCGATCATGTGACTAGCGTCCCGCTCCGTGTATTTCGTAGCTTGAACAATAGCGTCAAATAAGTCTCCACACTATATATAGTGAGTATAAGAGTAATAGTTTGAGTAACATACAGTATAAATTATGGCATGCAAGAATAGATTTGGCATTTTGTCAATATTCAAGGTACAGTAAGGCTTGTTGGTCCGTCACAGGTCTATGCCTAAACTTATGTTTAATATTCAATACAGAAACTTTAGTTTAGCACTATTGCACATGCATTGATACATTAGAGTAAACGTTCGGCATTCCCTCTGGCGTATTTTTGGAAGAATGCAAACATCCAACTAGGGATCCACGGATAGTGCAAAGTTTCACATTGAAAAAGACACTGCAAGTGCATAGGGGCATAAAGTGGAAAACGCGGAGTCTCATTAAAATCGAATCTTTAGGACTTATGTTTTGACAGACTCAGTACTCCGCACTCCGTCTTTTTCACAATGTCCTCTGAACCCAATAGCATTTCTATATTTAGAGAGCCAAACACGCACGTGCTGTATATGTTCTGTGTATGTGTGGTTTCAGAGTATTTCAGGCTTTTCAGTGTACTGAGTGTCTGAGTGTAGCCATCTCTTCTGTGGTGTAGCACCTTATACAGTCGCTGTAAAATGTACAGCCTAAATAATATCGGCACTTAATTGAATGCCGGTAATGCATAACATCAATTTATATATTGCGTAGAATCTCAAAGATTTTCTCAATATTCACGTCTGAAATGTTTATACTTTTGAAAACAACACTGTCTCGCTCCTTCCTAGCTCTGTATAATGAATATACCGTCAAAATAATATTGGCACTTAATTAAATGCCCGTAATGCATAAAATAAATTTATATATTGCGTATAATCGCAAAGATGTTCTCAATATTTCAATATTTACGTCGGAAATGTTTATACCTTTGAAAACAACACTGTGTCGCTGCTCCCTAGCTCTGTATATAATGAATATAACGTCAAAATAATATTGGCACTTAATTAAATGCCCGCGTAATGCATAAAATCAAATCATTTATATATTGGGTAAAATCGCAAAGATGTTCTCAATATTTACGTCTGAAATGTTCATACATTTGATAAGAACACTGTCTCGCTCCTTCCCAGCTCTGTATAATGAATATACCGTCAAAATAATATCGGCAATTAATTGAATGCCCGTAATGCATAACATCAATTTATATATTGGGTAGAATCTCAAAGATTTTCTCATAATACTGTCAACCTCAGTTGTAATACACTCTAGTCTACACGATTCCACGCTCAATAGTCACCGCTCGTCACGTTTATTAATTCATTTGCGCGATGTTGCAGGGGGGGGGGAGGGGGAGGAAATCATACAATAACTAGAAAATACATGCATGCAGAAACCCCTCGCCTTGCTGAAAAAACCATTGTATTTTCCGAACATGAAGTATTTGAAGTAGTTGTCATGGTAACACGATAATTTTGTTAAGAATATTTTTCCCAATAGTCTAGGACCTGTATATGAGTTTGTATGCGATTCATTTAGGACAGGTAATCTCAACTGTTTTAGGGTAAAATGACCATGGCGGTCAACATGGCATATGTGCGAAAACCTGAATCCGGGACGAAAGTCCTGAGAATGACCCCGCCCTGAAACGGCAGTGTCGACATAGCTCTAACTTCCGAAAAGGAAAAGCGATAGCCTTTCTGAAGTGCTTATAGCGTTTAGAAGGGTTGCTTTTAGGGGTGGTCATTGGAAGGAAAAATTTATCGAAGTATAATATTTTTAAAATATGAAGTACTCTTGGATACTGTAATCTAAATACATATGGAAACGAAGAAGTTGCATTTATCAGAGTTCAGACAGAGAAGCGGCGAGCCATTAAAATGGCGGCAATTTGGCGGAATATCGAAGGACACAATATCGAAGGTAAAATACACTGCACTGTTACAAAAGTGGATGAAACCTTCTTTGAAATCTTCTTCAGCCATTTATGATTGTGTAAAAGTACAATAACTGGATGATATTTGCGAGATTCGGCGATAAAAAGCAAACAAGACGGCAAAATATGGCTGAAATAGTGTTTTCGTGGGGGGTAAGTGAAATAAAATGTATTATATTTAAAGAAAACAACGACAATCCTTATGAAATCAACAATATTTATATTAAATTAAGCATAGTTTTTCACCCCATGATAATTTTTTTAGGAAATAAGAATATTTAATTTCTGCCAGGCATATTAGTTATTTTGTGCATAATCAGCAATTTACCTGGGGTGGTGCATAGTCATTTTCTGGTAAAATATTATACTTCGACAAATTTTTCCTTCCAATGACCACCCCTAAAAGCAACCCTTCTAAACACTATAAGCACTTCAGAAAGGCTATCGCTTTTCCTTTTCGGAAGTTAGAGCTATGTCGACACTGCCGTTTCAGGGCGGGGTCAGTTTCAGGACTTTCGTCCCGGATTCAGGTTTTCGCACATATGCCATGTTGACCGCCATGGTCATTTTACCCTAAAACAGTTGAGATTACCTGTCCTAAATGAATCGCATACAAACTCATATACAGGTCCTAGACTACAATGAAAAATGTCAAAAATCCCCTAAAAATAGCACTTTTAATTACAAAATTATCAATTCCCCAAACATATATATGTTAGGTATGTTATTGAACGTAATATAAGCTTCAATTTAAGGTAAAATTCAACCTCAAACGCTTCGCAAGACGTTTTAAATGTTCTTTATAAAACTAAATTGCCGTTATCGATAAACTTTGAGTTTGAAATAAAATGCTTTCAAATTCTCGCATTCAAACAACTTTACTTTCTTTTTTATTTAAAAATTTTAATATAATAAAAAAGGGTAATCAATAAAGAAACACTGAAATTATATGCCGTCTTTTTCACTTAAGGTGGCTCCCTACAGTTTTGATTGTAAAGCACACTCAATTGTATTCAAAAAAACATTATTTTCTCATCTTGCAAAGTATAATCACGAAACTCGGCCAAATAACTGCTACAATATCGCGAATTACGAAAAATAAAAAATGTCGTTAAAAATCCCCGTTGCCATGGTAACAAAGCGATTTTAAAAAGAGCCAATTTGCAGATTCTTTGATAATTTTTTGAAAATTTCTTCGGTAAAACTTTTTAATTTTTTGCACACAGTAATGTTATCTATAATTCCTTCAAATGATAGCATTTAAAAAAAATCGGACGAGAATTATTTTTTTAATCCTCAAAAAGCCCTGTTTTTGGAATAAAAAAAATTGGGCTCGTACGATTTTCTTAGAACTTGCAAATTTTACGCACTTCAAGATTACAGGAAAGTGTGTGAAGTTTTAAAAAATTTTACCGAAGGAAACACGAGAAAAATACATTTATTTTTATCTATGTGACGTCACAAAAATCAGGATTTCAATTTCCTCGCGCGACCAGCCGACAATCCCACGAAGGCCCGCGCGTGTATATCACGACGCAATTTTAAAAAACCCGCCACGCGTGCAAGTGTGCAACGTCGACCACGTCATAGAGTAAAGATATACCACGTGTGTTGCGTGTAGCACTACCGGGTGTCCCAAAAAAAAGTACTCCGGTTTGATTTATAATAACTTCTAAAGAAGTAAAGCTATCAAACAGAAATAACTTGCATTAAATAGAGGAAGGACTAACTTAGATTTTGATATATTACAAATTGTATTTTCCTAAAAAATTCACGGAGATATTAATGTTCAAAATCGGGAGCATATTTTGGGATGTGTCTAAAATTAGCGAAAATTGGCATATCAAATATTAACTCCAGCGTTTGTTTGCTTAATGACATATCAGGCTAACTTGTATTTCAGCGAATAGTCGTTAGGGTTTGTGAGGGATATGGTGTAGATTTAGACATCTTACATGTAAGTCTTAACTCATTGTTTCCTGAAATATGAACGTTCGAAATTATGCAAGTATTTAATAAGGTCATTTACAAACTTAAAGGTACATGAAAGACCATGCAAGGCAGGCGCTTAAATTTTTCTTAAATAGCCTAATTTTTTTATGTTTTTCATGGGTTCAAAACAGAGTTGATTATTTCAATTTCGGTTACAGCAGGATGCATGAATATTATTCTTTAATGAAGCAAATAATATTGCTTTTTGCAAATACACATCACAGGATCAACGCTAACTATTTTGTTACGTTTTGTTCCAAAAATGTTGGATGTCTCTGGGGAGTTGCTTGTTATGTCTTATGGAGTTGTATGGTATGATTGTGTTTCATTCTCAGTTTATTTTGAACTTAACAAGATTAAGAAAAGGCAAAACAGTTTGAGTGTTCTTAACAAGATTTCAGAACGTTGCAGAAGTTAGAAGAGCTTCACAATTCCATTGTGACAGCATGCCCTCCTAAATCAGAACTACGAACGACCCATGACGATCCTCGCGATGCAGTGCATGGTCTCGTGAATTAAGGAAACGTATTCGTGCTAGGATCACACGCGGATTTCGGACGAATAAATCTTGCTTGTATTTTGTAGATTACAATAATACTTTGTTTCATAATAAACAATTTGTCAAGTGTCATTTATTTACTGGTAATAGTGCATGTTTCAGTCGGGCAAATCTTGATTAATATTTGATACGCCGTTTTTTGCATATTTCAGACACATCCAGAAATATGCTCCCGACTTTGAACATTAATATCTCCGTGAATTTTTAAGTGAAATACAACTGTGATATATCAAAATCTAAGTTAGTCCTTTCTCTATTTGATGCAAGTTATTTCTCTTTAAAAGCTTCATTTGTTTAGAAGTTATTACGAATCAAACCGGAGTACTTTTTTTTGGGACACCCGGTACTAATCTCGCGCGTGGACAAAATTTCCGCGATACAGACCTAAAACTGTAGGGAGCCACCTGAAAGTGCATATGAAATGAAATTTCTTATTTTCTTAAATGAAATAACTCTTTTAAGCTGTAGTGTAACTTATTTTTCAGTTTCTTGTTTTTATGGTTTGTTCCCGAGATATTTCAATTTGTTTGATATGTAAATGAGTGTGAATATGTCCGCTAATTTATGGAGTCATGTTGGTTACAAGGTCTTCAATATAGTTGAATATCACTGCTATCATCCAAGATGATAATTTCAAACTTCACTCACTGGTAAACGTGATAAAACACTGGAGAAAAACGTGAACTGATATCAACAGTTTTTAGATTGAAAATACACTTCGTTAACATCGGCGACTTCATTCCCTTCTTTTAGCAATTCTTTCGCCTTTATTTTCTCAGAAAGCTTTTGAAATTCACAAAATCTTGCAAAAATGAAATATATTTGCAAGAAATCATCAAATCAAGAAATGTTTGCTAGTTCGCTGTCGTCATGCAGTCGTTAATCGTTATAATGCAAATTTTAAATTTGACCAATCAGTGTTCGCTATTCATGACAGTCCGCCATATTTTTGAGATCAGTGAGGATGACCACCCACCCAACACGGAAATTGCTAGATAGTATACTTCAAAATAAGGTTTCCGTTTTTATATCAATTTTTTAAATAAGTTAGGGCTAGGGTTGGGGTTGGGGTTAGGGTTAAGGTTAGTATTAGGGTTTAGTTTTGCGTTAGGATGGTTTTTTCTATGTTATAAAAACGGAAAACTTATTTTGAAGTATACTATCTAGCAATTACCCACCCAACACTCCAACACCGTTGGTCACCCACGCCCGCGATCATTGATGAACTTTAGACTTCGCTAATGCTTTCATACCCTGGCCCAGAGGTTTTTTAGGTTTGGCGAACGCGAAATGCGAGAAAACGCGCGAAGAAAAAGGAAAAACCTCTGGTGAAGTTGTTAGCGATTCCTGGTTCGGATAAGGAATGCAAAAAATGTATAATGCATCATATTCTAAAAATGTTATCCAATCATTATCCTTGACGCCAGGCCGTCTAGACAGGGTTTTATTTAAAAATATCGCATGTATACTGTCCAGTGTATGCCTAATGCCTGCCCATTTGTAGCAATATTCATTCTCCTGAATTTCATTCAATTTAAAACATCACATCTATTCAATTTAATATAAATATATATTTATATTCATTCACTTTAATTTTGCAATATACATTCAATTTAATCCTGCAATATACATTCAAAAAAATCTGTATTTAAATATGTTAAACACACCACTTTGGGACGACGTGAACTTCGTCTGTTACAAAAGCAAGCAAATTTGTCTTGTAGATTTCAAATGAAACCATTTCTCTCCATTTCGCATTTCGAATAATAGACTCGGGATTACAAAATACGAATGTAAACTCTCCATCTATTATTGCTTTCTCGTCCTCTTAGTTTGACAGTGAAGTAACATGGAATCCACGCTTTCTTAGTTCACGGACGTGAGAGTCAATGAAAGAGTTCAATTTGCAAATTAAATGACTATTAAGATGGGTTTCTCCGGAAAATTGTGGCTTTAGCCAAGTCGACGTGCTACTCTCGCTGCTAGAACTTTGGAATATTAAACTTTTCCCATAACCGATAGCAAGATGCAAATACATCTTTAAGGTGAATCAAATTGGACAAGGCCCGGTATTGATGCACCGTTAAACTTTTAATTCAGGAAATTTATCAATCTATCTATTAATGCAGCCTATAAAACTGCTTCTTTCCACTTTTGTTCGTTTATTAATATAGACATTTCAAAATTCAAGTGTTTCAATTCAATCAAAACACGAAACGCCTGCGAACAGGCTATGATGTTTACAATATCCAATCAGAACACGTAGTCTATCGAACCTATAGTCAGCAACCAATCAACTCTTTCCTTCCAATTTTGAAAGTTATGTGTGGAATGAACCCGAAAAACCCCGCCAATTTCACCAGAGGGTTATTCAATACAGGCGAAAACAATACCCTCTGGCTCCAGGGTAATGCTTTCGTTTCCCCGGGTGTAAATAGCCGGGCGGAGTTAGTACCCTCGCCCCGGGCTTACGCCCGGGGACGCCGTTGGCTCGGGGAAGTGCTGGAAATGAAACAGTAATTTGGTTATATCTTCTCTAAATGTTGGATAACATAATTAACATGTACCATCATGAATATATATATAGATTTTTATAATCTATAAACAGCTATAAACGATTAGTTGGCCGAACGTCGCGAAGCTCTAGAAAACGTAATAAAAAATAATTTGCAAGCTCCCCTCGGATTGTTTACACTATAGATCGATGCATATATCGATCCATCGCTCGGTCACTGGATTGAATTTTTGTCATAACAATAGTGCAAAGCAACTTTGCACTAAAAACGGAAGCATGAAATATTCACAAGCTTTTGGAGTTTCTAGGCTTTCTCACTATTATAATGGAATATCATGCGATTACCATCGAAACTCTAAATTCAAAATAACCTTTATAATTGAAATTTTGAACTTTATCCGTTGTGCAAATACATAGTTTCGCTTACCTCATAGTCAGTCTCCCCCTACACATAGTGACAAACTAGAATTTGAGGAAAACGAAACTATATTTACTCTATCTGTATTGTGTCGAAGATACGGTTCCGGTCTTTTTGGAACAGAAAAACCTCGGTTCGGTTTGGTTTCGGTTATTTTCAAAAAAAGAAGAGCAATACAAAAGTATAAACTCATTTATGGCTATGTTTCGAGCATTTTTAGCATTTTTTATCAAATACATGAATTTATACCTGTAAGTAGCCTGCGAACAGGCTCACTGGGAGAAAGGTGAGCCTGCACGGAACCATGCGTTTTATTCAATCATCCCCTTTTCGCATCTGCTAAACGCGAACCAATTAGCGTCGACTGCGATAAATAAACTGTCAACTGTCAAATTGACGCAAGGCGTATACATTGTGCAACGAAGAAATACTGAAAGTTAAAATGTATACATAATGTTATATGAACAATAATACAAAGCATTAGCGGGCCGCACAATATATTACTCGGAAAAATATAGAATTCTTCAAATATTAAATAGATATCAATACACATACAAATATAAAGCCGAATAAAATACTACCATTGGCATTGAATGTACAGTAATACTTGTACTATGTGCGACTGAAAGAACAATGTTCTGAATATTTGAAGCTATTACTAAAATACGGTCAGATAGATTGGGATTTGGAATAACGAATACGTCTAAAATTTTACTAACTGTGGTCTAAATAAATGATAAATGAGCATGTATTTATTAATTTCTTCGAAATCACGAGTGTGCCAATAGTGGAAGCCGTATCGACGACGAAATTGTCAGCAGTTTATACAGTAAATAGTACAACGTTTAATGTACGATATATATTTATCTAAATGATCGACATGCCAGCGAGGATCAACAATATAATTATTCGTACATATTTGGGTATCTTTTGTATGCCTTCGCTTGCTGACTTACTCACTAATGAGAATAATCCGTGAAGCCACGACGACCTCAAAATGTACTATACTATAGTCTGATGTCAATCCGAAGACGAAGTTCAGAATACTGTTATAGTTTCGTATATTAGATTTAAGCGATAGATTCAACTGAGTCATTAATGATAGACTTTTTTGCTGTGATGCTTTGTTTATATTGCTTTTGGTTTCCATTTCTAGTTTTATTTGTTCGATAGTCTTATAATATATAATATTAAAATGAAGAAAGTTCAAATTCTTCAAAATGCTGTTGTTGACATTTGCTATTTTTAGTAATTTTGTCAACGAGTGTAAGCCAATCAGAAGCCTGCGTTTCTATACGAACGCCACTACCAAGAAAACCTATAGTTCCGTGGAGGCCCTCTATTCTTCGCGCCGCCCGTAACCCAGGGCCTGTTCGCAGGCTAACCTGTAAGTTAACAACTAAAATACCAACTATTTGAGCACTACAGTGCATATTGTGCACAAAGAGCACAATGAGTCTCTGTCATTGTTTTAAATTGTGTCCAAGAAACACAAGCTGTGCAGCAAAGTTTGGCTCAACACATGACCGTCTTTGAGTAATAACTAATCCTGCCTTACTAAATAACCTCTCGCTTGACTCAGATGTGGCTGGTATGCTAAAGTAAGTTTGAGCCAGTTTTGAAATATTTGGGTATTTTGTACAGTTTCTCTTCCACCAATCAAATGGGGATTTATCTGGTTCCAACAGATCATCATTACAGTTTTGCTCTATCACTTTCCTCGAATCACCCTGTAGACAACTCTCTTTCCTCTTTGCAACCATTTCTTTGAATACCCCACACACATTACAGAGGCTGTTTCAGAGCTTGTGGAAGCTGCTTGAGTGGAAGATTGTCCAAACGACTTATCCGAGACTCTAATTCAACAGTGCCGACACTATTACCATACATCAAATCAATTACTGCCTGTACTGCAGATTCCTTAGCTTCATCATTGGTAAAGGCATATTCTTTGAACCTGGGATTCAAAAGAGCAGGAATAGCTAAATCAAGATTACTTTCATAGTCAGGCCATCGTTCCTTTATGTTTTCACAAATTTGTTCCCCAAAGTCATTCATTTCACTTTCATCCATTTGCTGTTTTAGGACACCTAATACAGGAATAACCATAGACAAAGTAGGAAATCTGGAGGCTGACATCATGGAAGTCACATTTTCAAAGGGCTTGAGAACTTTCACATAACTCTCTGCAGTCTTCCACTCGTGATTTTGCTGGTTGTTAACTTTGCCATTTGAGGCCAAAACAACAGTTATAGCCTCCCGCTGTTCAACAATTCTATCCATCAGGTAATACAATGAATTCCATCGCGGTGGACTTTCATTTTTCAGTTTATGCTGCTTAATGTTCAATTTCTTTTGTATTTCAGTTAGCTCATGTGAATCCTTGGCACTTTTGTGAAAGTGATTGACAATTACTTTTACAATTTTAATGACACTGCGAAATTCTGGAAATGCTTCTACAGCGTCATTCACTACGAATTGCAATGTATGCCCAAAGCAATACATTGACTTGAACTTTTCAGGGGAGAGGCGTCCCATAGCAGCTTTCACGTTAGCTGGGTTGTTGGTAACTGTAGAAATTTTCACCAACCTTTCCTCATAGTCAGGAATCCATTATTCAAGGCATGAACAGAGTTCGTCAGAAATGTTTTTTTGCATCGTGCGATTGAGGCATATGGCGAACATTAAGGCAATAATCATTAATCCCCGAGCCGACGGCGCGAAGCGCCGTGCGAGGGTACTAATCCCCCCCTCCCCGGCTATTTACACCCGGGGAAACGAAAGCATTAGCGAAGTCTAAAGTTCATCAAATATCGCGGGCGTGGGTCACCAACCGTGGGTGGTCATCCTCACTGATCTCAAAAATATGGCGGACTGTCATGAATAGCGAACACTGTGATTGGTCCAATTTAAAGTTTGCATTATAACGACTGCATGACGACAGCGAAATAGCAAACAATATGCCAAACATTTCTTTATTTGATGAATGATGATTGATAAATTTCTTGCAAATATATTTCATTTTTGCTCGCATTTTTGCAAGATTTTGTAAATTTCAAGAAAGAAATGGCGAAAGAATCGGCTAAAAGAAGGGAGCCGACGTTAACGAAGGTAAGTTTGTTTTAAATATTGATTTTATAATTGCTTTAAAGCCCGACGGCCTTTGCGTATATGAAACAACTAAACAAGACAGCATATCATTTCAGTGTATCTTTAATATTGATTCCCTTTTTTATTATATTGAATTTTTTTAAATAAAAAGAAAGCAAAGTTATTTGCATGCGAGAATTTGAAATCATTTTATTGCAAACTCAAAGTTTATCGATAAAGCCATTTAATCAGAGCCATTTAATTAAAGAATAAAGGCAGTTTAGTTTTATAAAGAACACTTTAAAACGTTTTGCGAAGCGTTTGTGGTTGAATTTTACCTTAAATTGAAGCTTATATTACGTATAATATCATACCTAACATATATATGTTGGGAAATTGATAATTTTGTAATTAAAAGTGACATTTTTAAGCGATTTTTCATTTGTAAGAATATTCTTAAGAAATTATCGTGTTACGGTGTTACCATGACAACTACTTTAGATACTTCATGTTCGGAAAATACAATGGTTTTGTCAGCAAGGCGAGGGTTTCTGCATGCATGTATTTTCTAGTAGTAAAGTCCTCTGAAAGAAAGTGGGCAGTAACTGCCATATATGCGTCTTGGGCTGTTGATGTCCAATGGTCCAATGTTATCGCAAATGAATCGATTTCATTCAACTTTTGCCGAAGATCGGACTTTTGGCTCATATAACGATCAGGTATGATGCTATTACGCAAGACCCGCCGATCAGATATGAAGGCTGTAAGCAACTGACAAAGTCTTTAAAACCTTTGTCTTCGACAATGCTAATTGGTTGTAGATCTAAGCATATCATTCGTGCTAGTTTCTCAGTACAATCTTTCTGTTGTTTGTCAGTTGGCAACCACTTTTTTCTTTCAAATATTGATCGATTTTTTTATGTTTAGATGTTGATGGCGCCAGGGCCGTAGCGAGGGGGGTATTGGGGTTAACCCCCCCCAACTTTTGTAAAATTAACATATTCGGAAAATCGTGTTGGCCATTCGGAAAATTACGGAAATAATAGTATAACAAAATTTCAGTTGTTTAAATAGAGAAAATATTATAAAATGGTATTGTCAGTATAAACTGATTTACGAAATCACAGCATTTACATGGATAACATTTACATGGATAACATTTCCCACCCCAATCAAAAAGAGCTTCCTACGGCACTGCATGCTTCTGTAGTATGTCTGTGCGTAAAATATGTGTATTTTTGTTTGTAAGTTGCATCTTCATTTTCCGGATAGCAAACACTTTCGTGGCTTCGTACGCCATGAAACATTCGGAATTTTTTTTCGTTATTCGGAAATTTTCTTGGCTTACCCCCCAACTATACATGCTAGCTACGGCCCTGGATGGCGCCTCATCAATCTCTCCACATTTCGTAGTTTGTGGTCTTCGTCGTTTCAAAGGGCGAGACGCCGCTAAGGGACCGGTCATAAAGTAACTGCTAGGGTGGGCCGGAGTGATTTGGGATGGGCCATGGAAAATCTTTGGGCAGTTTCGATGGGCCGCCAATTATTTTATCCTCGGTTGGGCCACCAAACAAAAACCCATATCTACTTTCATCATGCACTTATTATGATAAATATAATAGCAAATAAGATTTTAAAGTCAAACATAATACAAATCTAACAGGGCTGTACACTGCACGGAGGGCAGCAGCCCGCCGCCGAGAAAATTTAACCAATTTTTTTACAATGTGATTATGCTTGTAACAGATAATTATGCAGTCAGGAAATAAAAGTTTCATGAAACAATATTCGAAGTGTCTATACAGCCGGCTATTTAGTAAACTGTCACTTGTCATTCCATACTCATCGAATTTTCAAAACTTTATTGTAATCATATGAAGCCGCAAAAGTTCTGTCACTTGTTGTTTACACTTGGCAATGTTAACTGTTGAGTAACATACACAAACTAATCTAGGAACATGCATTACTGTAGCAAAGAGTCAATCATATATCGAAGACCACTGAATAGTAGGGAATGTTTTGAAGGTCATGAAGGTCTTTTCAAAGGTGGATACTTCATATACTTCACTCATCATCTTCAAAACATTCCCTACTGAATAGTAGGGAATGTTTTGAAGGTCATGAGTGAAGTATATAATTCAATTCCAATCCTGTGCACAGTTAATGATATACCACACTGTTCGGGTTAACTCAGCCAACCTCGTTCCCAGGGCTTCAGTGTGAGGACGAGGCGAGACCACTGATCTAATAGTAGACTGGATATAGCTTCTCTAGGTGTAAAAAGTGAAGCCAAATTATATATGCGAAAATCACTTCCGGGGACCACGGAGTGATACAAATTACTATAGAAATGTATGGCGAACAACGTGAACCAAGATGTTATGTTAATGCTTTTAAAACGAAAATTATCCAGATTGCCCAAAAATATCGTCAGTTTTGTTCGTTCAAAGTTGTCCATTCGGGAATAATATTTTATCGTCACTGTAGTATGACAGCACAATTTCTAGTTTGCTTTCCAATTACGGAGACAGAATATGATCAAGCAAACTTTTAAAGGGAAGTAAGTAGTTCATTTATCATTTATGTTTAACCTTGATCGACCAGAAGGTTTCAAACTTTCAATTATCCATCTTAATAAGCCTTTTTACAAAATATATATACAGTAGTGACAGTACATGTCTTTAATAGTTCTAAAGATATGTAATAAATATATTTGTACTTTTAGTACTTGTTTTTATTTGTTATTCTGTTAAACTGGAAGACAATCTTAATGAAGCTTTCTGTAGTAAGAGTGGATCTACTTTTATATTGCAGTTAGATTTGGAACTTTCAGTTGCAGAGTGTAATTTATTGTTCTTATAGTGCAGAGACTCCAGAGGCTGAAGTGTATTGTTCATTAATTTTGATCATTCATTTATATATAAACGTTTGTTATTATAAAATATCCATTGATGCTTTTCCGCCAAACTCCCAGCATATACAGGGTGTCCCAAAAAATGTCCCCTCTGTTGTTGGTTAATTACTGTGAGTATAAAAGTCTGGTTTCCATATGGTCATAACGGTCGTAAAAGTAGAGTCACAATTTTCTCAAAGGTCTGTATATAATAGTTCATACCTGTAAACCACATATAAATCATAAGTATTCACTAGTTCTAATCACTCTGCATATTTTCAGTTCTAAAATGTTGTATTTCGGCTGATGAGAAAGATTGTGACTCTATCTTTTGACCATATGGAAACCAGGCTTTATAGCACTTAAGAGGCTGTCTCCCTAAAAACCGACCACTCATGTTTTACGTAAAAAGTAAACCCACCTAAAACTTTATGACCAGGAAGGTTTGGGCTTTTAATTACCTGAATCGGTTTTATTTTTCTCAAATATTTTATTTTTATCCAGATATACCGATCAATAGTCCCAGGAATCTTGGAAGCAAAATGGCGGCCGTCTAAACACGACATTTCCTACTAAATTCGGTTGCCGCATACGCAGAACTCTGACTTCCAATCTCAATTCCGTTTGGATATTTTTTAACAACAAGTGGTTGAAATTTATCGTTAATACTAACATCCTTGATTTCATGTATTATTTATTCAAAACTTTGCACAACGTAACCACGTCTGATCCGCCTTGTCTGTTCGGCCAACACACCACGTCGAGTAGAATTTGATATTCCCGAATCTGGATTGAAATTTCCACAATTAACTACCATAGTTGTGTTATATAATAATTAGTTGAATAATATTATTATTATTATTATTAATGGTTTATTATAAAAATCGTCGCGCTCGATGAAAGCGAATTGCGAAATTATTTACAAACTTTAGTTAAAAGTATTAAAAAGTACCTTGTGTTACTGGCATTATATTACAACAATAGTTTACTGATCTATGAATTAATATCGAAAGAACTTTTAAATTTACAAAATTTACAAAATTTATAAATTATGTGATTGAATACACATAGTAGGAAAAAAGCTTTTCTTAAAGCGCTCCGTCTTACAAGGAAACAGTGTTAATCTATTTCCGTACCTTAAATTACAATTGTGTCCATTGGCCCGAGAAGGTGGTATTAAATGGTTAAGGCGTGAATCAGGCTGTCTGATTTTGTCAAAAGTTTTTATGCACAAACCATCACGTCTTGCGCGTAATGTCGAACATTTAGCTTGGTCCAGAGCAGCGTCATAGCTTAATGTGGGGTAGATTATTCGCATTGTGCGCTTCTGGACCCGTTCAATTTTATCTGACAAGTTAATGGTCAATGATGAATGCCATACCGGACAGCAGTACTCAAGCAGGGATCTAATAAGTGCAAAATGTACTCGTAGTAAATGAAACGGTGAAACTCCACTGCGCTTGAGAACTCGTAAGATGTGTAGTCTTTTTGATGCTTTGGTTACTATCTCACTGATATGCAAATCCCACTTCAGATTATTCTGGATCGTTAAACCTAATACTTTGTGGGATTCTATTCTTTCAAGACTAATGGTTTCAACAACTAAGGTGGGTGGTGGCTGCTCAATATCTCGTCGAAAGGAGACAATCATCTCTTTACACTTTTTGGGGTTCAATTTCATATTATTGGTACTTGTCCAATTACCAATTGCGTCCAATTCGTTTTGTAGTATAGATACCTCCCTTGTTGGAACAATCTCAGATATCGTCACGTCGTCTACGTACTTCCAATTACTGGAACGCGGGGATACTATTTTCAAATCATTAATCATTATGACAAAAAGGATTGGACCCAATTTGGTACCCTGTGGGACCCCAGCACTAGTTGAAAGCCATCGGGACACGCACTGTCCCAGCTTAACACACTGGCGGCGATTTGAAAGGAAGCTACAAATCCAAGGGATTATTGAACGGCGCACTCCCAAATCGATCAATTTTGTTATAACAATATTGTGGTCTATTCTATCGAAAGCTTTGCTAAAGTCCAGAAAGCAAGCTCTAAGGTAATGACCTGGGTTGTCCATTTTAGAAAGCCAGTTGTGGATAAGATCTAGAAGGCAAAGGGTGGTAGATGTTCCCTTCAGGCTGCCATACTGACGATTATCGATTTGTCCACCTATGTCCTCAACCATCCAACTAACCACAAAGTCTTCGAGTACTTTCGATAACACAGGGGTAAGTGCGATGGGGCGGGTATCGCTCTCAACCTGGGTTTGTTTCGCTTTAGGAATGGGTATGATGGTAGAATCTTTCCATAAAACAGGTACTAGTCCAGAGGACAAAGATGTATTAAATATTGATGTAACTGGCTCAGCAAGTTCGTAGGCGAACTCTTTTAAAATTCGTGTGGAATACTGTCCGGGCCCATAGCCTTATTAGTCTGAAGTTTTAAGAGCTTACTACAAACCTCATGAGGATGAATTGTAGGAGGCGGCACCGCAGCTGGTAAGAATGTTGGAAGTCTTGAAATATCAAGTGGTGGGATATCACTTGCTACACTTACGAAATAATCATTTAGAGACTCTGCCAGTTCACCTTCCGATAATAACTGTCCGTCACGCTCAATTGTAAACTGAGGTTGACTTTTCGCTCTACCTGACATTGTGTTAATAGTGTGCCACCATTGACGGACATCGTCTTTTCGCAAGTTATGGATTTTTTGGGTATAGAAATTATTTTTCCTAGTTTTAATCTCTATCTGGACCTTCCGTCTGTAATGGCGCCACAATTGCGCGTCGCCAGTGTGGAAAGCACGTTGGCGTTCTTTAATAAGTTGCTTTATGTGCCCAGTAATCCATGGTTTGTCCGTGGGATGAAATTTGATTGTGTTCACTGGAAAAAAATGATCGAATGCAGTGTTCAGATCATTGGTAAAAGATGACGCTAACTCATCCGACGATGGATTGAGTCCGAGTCCACTAAACCATTTATTCCTGGTTGACCATAAACCAAAACCATTCAAACCTGACTGAGGATACCGACGCACAGTGCGCTTTGTACACGTATTATTATTATCCTTAAAAATGTCTTTTGGGATCCACATGATTACGTTATGGTCCGACGTTCCAAGTGGAGCAGAAATATCCGGTGTTTTGTAAAAGGATTTCAAGTTCGTAATAATATAGTCTAAGATTGAATCTTGTCTAGTCGGACGCGTGACGACTTGCTTAAGGTTGTGACTTGTAACTAAATCCTGTATATTGAGACGATTAAAATCGCCTAAAACGACTATGCCACAATCAGGGTATTTAGAGCGTATAGTATCAATAGAGGACACAAGGTAATCGCAAAGTTCCCTCTGTTCTTGCACACTTTTGTCCGGTGGATTATACACTACACATACTGCGATTGCAGATAGCGGTCTCGGTAGGCGTGGTGGTCGAGCCCACAACCACATACACTCTAGATTTAAATCTTCTAATTCCAAGTATCGCGTAATGGATATCTGCTGAGACACATAAACGCAAACCCCACCCCCACGGCCATGTGTCCGGTCCTTACGATGAATTACATAACCACCAATCGATATTTGATCGTCCCCTATCTCATCAGTCAACCAAGACTCCGTAATTGCGGCTATATGAACTTTGTTGACGGACATAAATGCTGCAAGTTCATCAACCTTTCCATTAATTGAGCGTGCGTTCAAGCAGCAAATTCTCGGGAGTATAGCTTTATTTTGTTTTTTGTTTTTTTCATTATAATTATTTGTGCATCTAATACGGGTTAGATTGTTATAATTGACACCTCGCGTTTCTGTACGCCTTCTTTGCCTCACACGGCAACCAAAATTACGTGACGAAACTCTGACTTCTATTTGCTCCATTATACATAAGTTGAGAACTTCCCGTGATGGGTAATATTAGATCTAATTTCTCCTTTTGATTGCCAAATCTTGCAGTTGACAAACTGAGGCCAGAAATTTTGTTGTTGCACTAACGAACAATCGGCCGAACGAAAATGGATTTTAGCCGATGTCGTACCTTTTCTTTTGCTTGGAAAAACGGAAATATATGTAGGTGTTATATTCCGTTGTTTCAGATAGGAAACAATTTGACATTCTTTTACGTTTTCAGCTATCCCGCTTAACAGGAATTTCTTAACTCTGTTACGTCTCCGGTCAACACCAATAAACCCGTCAGCAAAGTCACTAGATGGATCATTGATTATTTGCAGAGAATTGTTTTGGGATTTGTTGGTGGGAGATTTTTCAAGTGTGTTGCAGGTATTAAATGCAGGGCTAGATGTCACTACCTCCGCAAAAGTGGCTTGATTGTTGTTTCTTACTTGTTTATTATCGTATTTAATAGAGGTTGCAACTTCTGCTGACACAATGGGATTATTCACGCTTGCCTTTTTGCTTATGCGACTTTGGCTAATATTGTGAGAAAAATCACACATTGATCCCTTTAAACAATGTCCTTTCTTTAATAGGAATGGACATGCGACCAAATGCTTAGAGGAATTCGCATTAACGTTTTTATTTATGCGAGGTTGACTAATGGAATGAGCCGTTTCGTTGCGCACTTCGGCAACCTTATTAAGGAGATTAACATACGCATTTTCACTCATGCAAAACTGACCAGCATTATTATTAGATAATTTTTGATCGTCATTCTTGGTTTGTGTACTAATGTCGACACAAACTGGATATTTTCTGACAAGTTCATCTTTTGATTGAGCAGAATCAAAAGTACATGTTTCTTCCAAATTTATGCTTGCATTAGAAGGTCTCAGTTGATCAATAATCGCTTCACTGGTTTTGATTCTGTCGTTAAGTAAGGCTATTGTTTCATTCAATTCATCGAATTCGGCATTTCTTTCTCTCACAAACAAAGTCAAGTCCGACTCAAGACGACTGTTTTTATCTTTTTCATGAGCAAGTTCTCGCTTAAGTTGGCTTACATTGGTACGTTCGGTCGCAAATTCAGTCTCAAATTTCTTTTGTAAAATAACTAAATCAAGCTTTATTCCTTCAAACTCAGCAACCAGAATTCCGCAGCCACAACCACAATTATTATTATTCAGCTCCATATGCTCAGTCTGGCAATGATTATTGACAAAAGCGGGAGCTGAACGATGGATAGTTCTGCCTTGTATACTTTCAACCGGGGAAGGGGAATCGATGGCGACATTCATATTTCTGTCCGATAGGTTAGGACAATCACACGCACTTGTAATATTTTGCTGCGAGAGTTTAATTTCATTGGAGTCTGACAAATGTGGCTTTAGCATGGACTGAGTTGCTTGTTCGCAAAGCAATATACATCGATCTCGCACCGAAACACCGTCTCTACCTTTAAAAAGCACTGATTTTGCTTTACCTTTATGCCATGTGACTACTAAGTCAGAGTTTGTGCTTGAAAACTTCTTCGACTGGCCCCCAGGTGATGACCATTTGCCTTCGAGGCCCCACACTTCTCGTACAATTCGTTTTAAATTTGTTAAATCACCGGTCCACTTTAAACGTACTCCATCATAAGACATGCCAGGCAGTTTAGTGCAACTAGCACTAGTAAGGAAGGAATTCAGACAACTATTTTCATTTGTATTAGCAACATTTTGATGGAGCTTATTAAGAGCACGTCCTTCCGCCATGACAAGCTGAAGAGTTTCATATAATACGTTATTTCGGCTTAATTCGCAAACGGAAATAATTGGCACTGCCAACTGTTCAAGTACTGTTGGCCAGAATAATTCGCTAAACACTTATGAAAGCACAAGTATTGTGCTTTAAAAAAGCAATGTTAAATAGTTTCAAAACTAAAAACTACTTGAAACTTCTGGGAAATCATAAATATAGAAAATATCTTGATTCTAGCGCATTGCCAACAACAAAAGACGACAGGTCACGAACAGAGTTGACCATTACGTTTAATGTTTTACGTGTTGTACCTTGCAAAAAATGTGAACTGTTATATTGAGGCTTTATATGATCATATCAATTCTGGTTTAAAAACCTTATTTCCACAGCAACCTTACAATCTTGATTTTCTTTCTGCAAGTTTAATAATTGGTAAGACTCAAACGAGTCAACAATAATAATATCGTAATTTCTTTCCGTCTGCGCGTTTATTTTGTTCTAAAAATATTTCATTATGCTGTCAAGCCTCAGGAATATAAGGTGAAAGACTTGTTAGTACAACGACCGAGAGTGGTGTAATCAAGTTACCACGTTTCTCCCAGCCCTACACACAACCCGAAACGCGCACGCGCACACTTTGCTTCATTCTATATTCTGGCGCCAGTTGTCATCAAAAGCCGGTTGTTCTAACCCTGGGTCCAAATAGAACTTTCCAACAGCTTGTTTATAAAATTAAATAGGTTTTCCAGAAATCTTTTTTGGATCAGTAGATGTTTTTTGTTTTGTTTTTACTTTTGAAATGAAGGGTCTTACAGAAATACCCTCAAAACAGCGGGTTAATACTTAACCCATGCTGGGTCAGTGCTAATCGAGCTTTGAACAACCGGCCCATGGACTATGTTTGTTGCAATTTTATTATACTACCATTTACACAATCGACTTCAACATACAGTATTATAGAACATAAATATGAAAATCAGGAGGATGAGCTGTCACATTCTCTTACTTATTCATCGCTTATATGCATTTAACACATATCGCTCAATAGACGAATGAAGGTTTAGTTGAAGTTAACTGAAATTCAAACAGTTCCCAACCCGACACTTAGAAGGGTCTGGAGAAAATATTTCACCCTCCCTGCTAATGAAAAATGTACAAGAAATTTTTGCACGGAAGAAATTTTACTTATTAAATTAGAATGACCTACGCGGCAATCCTGTGCAAGGGCAATATACCAATTTTATTTGCGAATAACTTTTAAAGAACAGGATTAATTTGGAAAGTTCTTACGTGATCCAACAGGAACATGGACTTGATTTAACTGTTGTATATTTTTGCACATGTCTATTCCAATCGTATCGCGCGTTTTTAGTGCCGTTCGCTTGCCATTGTGTTTAGGGTATAGTGACAGGATAGGCGAGATGGTCTCCACTGCTTTCCAAGAGTGAGTCGGTGCTTTGTACAGATTCACATTGCATCTATTTGTCCCTGGCGAAGATTGACTATTCCTGCCCTTAAAAGGATTAACTCTACTTCTGTTAGTGTTTCAGAAGAAAGATGGTTAATAAGCCCAGGTCACACTACACAACGATAACGATACGATAACTTGTATACGCGCGCTGATTGGTCAAAAATTTATCGTTATCGTCCGGCTGAAAAAAAAATCGCTCAGGTGAGCGATTTTAAAATCGTTATCGTTATCGTCTAACGATAATTTTATCATTTTCGTTGTTGTGTGGACACTAACACAATTTTTTTGACAATTATCGCGTGTTTACAATTTATCGTATCGTTATCGTTGTGTAGTGTGACCGGGCCTTTAGTTCGAAGGTGATGTGTTAAGTCACTTTGACATTCTGTCAGACGAATTAGTTCCTCGCTGCAGCAAGAGTATTCTTCTTTTCCTCCGATAAAACAACATAGCGAAGACATCGTTGAATCGATAATATTAATGGGACAGAACCACGTTTGCAACAATATAATATTAGAAAAAGCATCGATGTAAAAGCTAGAAGCGCCCAGTGACGAAAATTAATGATGACTCATATGTATGTTGATTTCAATTATGCATACCGGAAGTATAGTATCGTGATGCGGGAAAATATATGGGAAAGTATTTAAATAATAAGATTTTTGATAATAGTAGAAATATATAAAGCAGGAATATTCCTGGTCACTACGGAATATTCCCGCTTTTTACTAAACTCTCATCATCACACATTTGTTTACCAAACTTGCAAGGTACAACGCGTAAAACATTAAACGTAATGGTCAACTGTGTGCGTGACCTGTCGTCTTTTGTTGTTGGCAATGCGCTAGAATCAAGATATTTTCTATATTTATGATTTCCCAGAAGTTTCAAGTAGTTTTTAGTTTTGAAACTATTTAACATTGCTTTTTTAAAACACAATACTTGTGCTTTCGTAAGTATTTAGTGAATTATTCTGGCCAACAGTACCTGAACAGTTGGCAGTGCCAATTATTTCCGTTTGCGAATTAAACCGAATTTGATGGATTTTGACAGCATTCTGTTGAAGAAACGCAAACAGATCCACACGAAATAACGTATTATATTATTCAACTAATTATTATATAACACAACTATGGTAGTTAATTGTGGAAATTTCAATCCAGATTCGGGAATATCAAATTCTACTCGACGTGGTGTGTTGGCCGTACAGACAAGGCGGATCAGACGTGGTTACGTTGTGCAAAGTTTTGAATAAATAATACATGAAATCAAGGATGTTAGTATTAACGATAAATTTCAACCACTTGTTGTTAAAAAATATCCAAACGGAACTGAGATTGGAAGTCAGAGTTCCGCGTATGCGGCAACCGAATTTAGTAGGAAATGTCGTGTTTAGACGGCCGCCATTTTGCTTCCGAGATCCCTGGGACTATTGATCGGTATATCTGGTAAAAATAAAATATTTGAGAAAAGTAAAACCGATTCAGGTAATTAAAAGCCCAAACCATCCTGGTCATAAAGTTTTAGGTGGTTTTACTTTTTACGTAAAATATGAGTGGTCGGTTTTTAGGGAGACAGCCTCTTAACCAACAACAGAGGGGACATTTTTTGGGACACTCTATACATGTGCCTGTGCGTTTATATCACTGATCTAATAGTAGACTGGATATAGCTTCTCTAGGTGTAAAAAGTGAAGCCAAATTATATATGCGAAAATCACTTCCGGGGACCACGGAGTGATACAAATTACTATAGAAATGTATGGCGAACAACGTGAACCAAGGTGAATTTTCCCGAATTTGAGATACTTTGCGAAGTTTTACCAACCTGATCGCTACATCGTGGGTAAAAGATGTTATGTTAATGCTTTTAAAACGAAAATTATCCAGATTGCCCAAAAATATCGTCAGTTTTGTTCGTTCAAAGTTGTCCATTCGGGAATAATATTTTATCGTCACTGTAGTATGACAGCACAATTTCTAGTTTGCTTTCCAATTACGGAGACAGAATATGATCAAGCAAACTTTTAAAGGGAAGTAAGTAGTTCATTTATCATTTATGTTTAACCTTGATCGACCAGAAGGTTTCAAACTTTCAATTATCCATCTTAATAAGCCTTTTTACAAAATATATATACAGTAGTGACAGTACATGTCTTTAATGCACCTATCATTGTTTTCCCCCTGAGGGGGGGGGGTGCGGGCGACCCAGGGGACTTTGACCACACTATGAAGCCCTAGTGAGGGGAATTTGACCTATGCATCAACTCCCATAGTCGGGAAATTTTGACATCCGCCATCTTGAAAGTTTGCGCGGTTTTGACATTGAAAAGCCTGGTAACAAGTATGGCGGAGAAGCACGATCAAGTTTCATCGAAAAAGGTATTTTATAGCCTTTTATACACAGTGTCTCAATTTTTACCAAGTTTAAACCAGTATAGACTGTATGTTCGCATTGGAAAACATGTGTGTGCCTTGTTATCTTAGGAATATAGTGGGGAATTTTGACAGCCATTCCTTGCCCAACAGTGGGGATTTTGACAACAAAATTTGAAAAATGTCAAAATTCCCGTGGGTTGCCCGCACCCCCCCCCCCCTCAGGGGGAAAACATTGATAGGTGCATAATAGTTCTAAAGATATGTAATAAATATATTTGTACTTTTAGTACTTGTTTTTATTTGTTATTCTGTTAAACTGGAAGACAATCTTAATAATGAAGCTTTCTGTAGTAAGAGTGAATCTACTTTTATATTGCAGTTAAATTTGGAACTTTCAGTTGCAGAGTGTAATTTATTGTTCTTATAGTGCAGAGACTCCAGAGGCTGAAGTGTATTGTTCATTAATTTTGATCATTCATTTATATATAAACGTTTGTTATTATAAAATATCCATTGATGCTTTTCCGCCAAACTCCCAGCATATACAGGGTGTCCCAAAAAATGTCCCCTCTGTTGTTGGTTAATTACTGTGAGTATAAAAGTCTGGTTTCCATATGGTCATAACGGTCGTAAAAGTAGAGTCACAATTTTCTCAAAGGTCTGTATATAATAATAGTTCATACCTGTAAACCACATATAAATCATAAGTATTCACTAGTTCTAATCACTCTGCATATTTTCAGTTCTAAAATGTTGTATTTCGGCTGATGAGAAAGATTGTGACTCGATCTTTTGACCATATGGAAACCAGGCTTTATAGTACTTAACCAACAACAGAGGGGACATTTTTTGGGACACTCTATACATGTGCCTGTGCGTTTATATACACACCCCAAGCCCAGGGGTATTCAAAAAAGAAACACTGGTTAGAGTTCAAATCAAGCCTTGATAAAAATATTTTTCCTGGCAGCAGGCTTCCCAGACCAAAAATCTCCTGCCAATTTTTTTTATAAAATAATTTGAATTTTGGTTGTAATTCAAAAACAGCGTCGTGTATTTAACAATTATTCACTGAAGGCAAGGTGATTAGTCGGGGAATATTCGCCGAGACGAAGATTTGACCAATCAACATGTAGGATTTGTTATGTTCCCTTGTGCAAAAATACTAAACTACCTTACTAATTAGTCGTATACTACCTCAATATTAAGAAAAATATAGGTTTAATAGAATTAGGAACATGAAGGAATTCTATGAAACAATATTTGAATTTTGTTTTCAGATTGTAAATCTGAATTTATATCAGTATATTCATGCACTATTCAATAATTGTAGTACGCCCTTGTTTTCCACATGTATCATAATCATGATTCATGATAACAGACAGTCGTATATATAGCACTGCCACATGATACAAATTTTTATGTTATGATTGTTGTATTTATGCTCTAATTGTGCTGCCGGACTTTCTCATGCCTTGGTTCAAATGTTGTGTTTTGTCACCTGGGGTTTCTTGACATTGTCAAAACAGCACAACTAGTCATGGATATCATGCTTTTGAAGTATAGGCAATTAGAAACTTAAATTAGAGATAATTTCATCAATAGTTGGCCAAGGCAACCTAAAAAAGCATGTATATTTTATCTTCTATTGTCAGAATATCACACTGCCTATAGTTGCCTGACAATTTTACTTTGGTATCAATGAGTTGAGTCCATCAGTGGTTGAGGTTTAATTAAGCAGATTATTATTTCAAATTAACTTCGAATATATTTTATATTTGTTCTTATATTTATACTCAATTAGATATTGAATGATAAATACACCCCACATTTTTAATCAATTTTGTTGTTCTAATTCAAAATTCAACTTCACTATTAAAGTAGACTCACTCTACAGAAAGCTTCATTAAAGCTGCCTTCCAGTTTAACAGAATAACAAATAAAAAAGTACTAAAAATAAAAATATCTTTTATAGTACCAACTAAGACATGTCTATATATTTTGTAAAAAGGCTTAAGTAAGATGGATAATTGAAAGTTTGAAACCCTCTGGTCGATCAAGGTTGAACGTAAATGATAAAATGGACTACTAACTTTCCTTTAAAAGTATGCTTGAGTATAGTAGATCATATTCTGCCTCCGTAATTGGAAAGCAAACTAGAAATTGTGCTGTCATACCACTGTGGCGATAAAATATTATTCCCGCATGGACAACTTTGAACGAACAAAACTGACGATATTTTAGGGCAATCTGGATAATTTTCGTTTTAAAAGCATTAACATAACATCTTTTACCCACGATGTAGCGATCAGGTTGGTAAAACTTCGCAAAGTATCTCAAATTCGGGAAAATTCACCTTGGTTCACGTTGTTGGCCATACATTTCTATAGTAATTTGTATCACTCCGTGGTCCCCGGAAGTGATTTTCGCATATATAATTTGGCTTCACTTTTCACACCTAGAGAAGCTATATTCAGTCTACTATTAGCCTGCGTAGCAGGCGTTTAGTGCGGGCGGGAGAAGAAAAGGCGTCGTTAAATGAACGCCTGCCCAAATGCCTATGATTAATTTGTTCTTCTCCGAAGAATCTTCGGAAAAGCTTCCCATTGGTTAATCTCGTTAACGGAAGTAATTACGTAACTCAAATGTCAACAATAATTTTGCTCGCGTTGACGCGTTTATAGTCGCGTATCAAAAATATGCCGCCTGTTAATGCTTTCGAGGAAACTTTCTTATATTTCAAGTATTTAGGCTTCGAAATTCAGTTGAACCAGAACAGAGAAAGTATATTATTAATTTGCTACGTGGTGAAGACGCCGGTTATCGCGATTCTTCCTAGGAATACGAAAAAGTTTGATCTTTCAATTATACATTTTAAATATATCCTGAATATTTCTTTAATATAGTTGTCTTGTTATTTGTTCACTTTAAACTTGGCATTGCAGCTATGAGGTTGAATGATGATTTTAAGAATAACATTTCAAAACATGCTCAACTGTTATATTTGCTATACGGCAGAATACGTTAAACAACCGTGGTTCAGGAGTCTTTTAAAAGATAAAAGCTCTGTGCACGTTGTGACTGACTGTTGTCTAAAATAGCTTCAAAAACTCATTAATAATTCATGAGGAAAACACAAAGAAAAATCATAAACGTGTCGTATCCTTGATATGTGATAGAGATTTCCCTTGATTTACATAAATTTTAATGATTTTCTCTACATATACACACCGAATTTTTTGAAAGCTACATCGCCAATGAACGTATACTAGAAGCAATTTAAAACATTCGCAGTGCGTGTATTATCAGACCATCTTTATATCTGATAAAACACTGCTGCTCGAGTTTTAAATAGTGCATAAAATCTCTACAAATCTCCGTAGTTGCCGAGCAAAAAGCATGCATGATGCTAAATATAAATCTCGACTATGATTGGATAATGGGTGAAGGTGCTAATTACAAAACGTCAATCATCCTTAATGGGCGAAAACAAATTGTCATAGCCAATTTGGGCAGGCGTTCCCTCAGTTCCCGCCCGTCACCTGAACGCCTGCTACGCAGGCTAGTCTACTATTAGATCAGTGGGCGAGACACGAGGAAGCCCTGGTCTGGGCCGATCAATTTTGCATTCTGATTGGCTAACACCATATTGTCTAAAAATAACTGAACATGACAGTTGACAATAACAATTCAACATTTGTATTTTTAGGCTATTAGTAAAACCAGGAACACCGGAACAACGGAACACCGGAACACGGAACACCGGAACAGCCTCATTCCGGAACACGGAACACCGGAACACTAAAAATTCTTAATTTGTTAAAAATTCGGAAAAAAATACCGGGGGGTGTGAAAGTATTGCTGCAATAATTATTGCGTAAAACGTGCCTTTCTGACCGATAGCTACTAATAACGAACAGAAATCCTCGCCGAAAAATAGAAATCAAACCTAGAATTGTTATTTGTTGAGAAAATTGAATGGCCCATCTTTGTTTGTTGTTGAAAACATGACAATCAAAATATTAAAGTAACAACAGTTAATTGGCTTCCTTGTTTTTACCGACTTAGCTACTCTTGAAGTGCAAAAGGATAATTTTCAATTCTCGTTCGAAGTTGGTATTTAGCCCCCCTATTTAGCGTCACTTTAATACAGACAGTTCTTTAATATTGATCCTTTCTCACACGAAATGTTTTATAAGCGGCGATGGATAAAAAACCTTTACTTTAGCGTGTGATAATATAAACCGGCTTTCGCTCAATTAAAACGACAAAAATACAAACAAATATAATTATAGGCCATGTAAGTTGTATATATAAATGATGTTTCAATGCAGGCATGTGTGTCTATTCGTCCATTAGCCTGCGAACAGGCTCTCAAGCTGAAATTCGTCCATGTTTAAACTGTAAATTAAACTGACACTCATGCAGTGAGGGAATTTTAGTACGAGTAAAAATCCTACGACTCTATCCGCGTTTTCGCTCGAGTTTTCGCTTGCCCTTAGATTCAATATTGTTGGCCGTCTAATATGGCATAGCATACCGAGCATACTAGCCTACATATAAGAAGGTCGCACACGACGACGCGGTACTAGACTATATGTCCTGTATATATCATTATGGAGGTACTGACACAGTATAGGCTATATCACGAAAGTTTGCTTACACTAAATTATTCCCTTTTAGGATGCGCCAGTTTTATATTTATAAAAAACAAATTTTACAAACATGTCAGCAGAAGATATTCCTCTCTTGTTTATTTTAGCCAAATTGGTTTTTGACTGAGAATTGGAAGGAATTCAGTTTTTCAGGGCAGTGAGAATCTGGCAAGCCTGACATGTTGTGAGCAGGGCTCTCACAATCAAATTTAAGAATTCCTTAGATTTGCCTAAAAAATTCTCAAAATTTCCTCAGATTTCCGTAAAATTCCCTAGACAAACATAACATAGTAACATGAAGTATTTCCTTAACAATACGTAATTCACGTGGAAAATACACTTCAAAAATTAATAATTTATACAAAAAATATTAAGAATAATGATGTGTTTAATGTTTTAAACATGAGCGGTTTCAATCTCACGTTTTATGACAGTATTGCTGCTAGCCTATACTAGTATAGTCAATAACAGCAAAGTTAACTAAAGAGTAAAGTTACATTCCTTCACAGTTCATCCATCACTTAATTTTTTAAGGATTCTAAATTGATATTGTTATCATTGCGTAATGTAGAGTAAATAGTTCATTTTGAACCTTGGCACTGCTATTTTGATACTAGAGTGATTAGTGAAATGACTGCAAGGTTTCGTTGGCATTAAAATATATATTATATAGCTCAAAACATGTGTCAGTGAATAACCTGTTTATTAGCACGTGGCGTACAGTACTCGCAAATCAAATTATATTGTGTATTCATGATAGTCATGAATCAGCTGAATGTTTGTCACTTATCATTTTCAACACAAGTTGAACCAAATGTGCACAAAACCAGGCAAAAACAATTGAAACATAAGTTCCATGTACTTCCATCTAGCTTGACCAATATTTCAAAAAATTCCCCAAAAATTTCCCCAAAAAATGCGATTCCCCAGATCGCTCCCCAAAAATCCGCCAATTTCCCCGTTTTGGGGAAATTTCCCCAAAAGTGAGAGCCCTGGTTGTGAGGTTGACGAGTATGTATAAAGTTGAAAATTACACCGACACATCTATTTTTCAAGTGCAAGTTGTAAAATCAACTTGTTGTTTATAAATATAAAACTGGCGCATCCTAAAAGGGAATAATTTAGTGTATGCAATCTTTCGTGCTATAGCATATACTGCATGTGTCAGTACCTCCATAATGATATATACAGAACATATAGGTCATATAGCCTATATAGCTAGTACCGCGTCGTCGTGTGCGACCTTCTTATATGTAGGCTAGTGTGCTCGGTATGCTATGCCATATTAGACGGCCAACAATATTGAATCTCAGGGCAAGCGAAAACTCGAGCGAAAACGCGGATAGAGTCGTAGGATTTTTACTCGTACTAAAATTCCCTCACTGCATGAGTGCCAGTTTAATTTACAGTTTAAACATGGACGAATAGACACACATGCATGCATTGAAACATCATTTATATATACAACTTACATGGCTTATAATTATATTTATTTGTATTTTTGTCGTTTTAATTGAGCGAAAGGTTTATATTATCACACGCTAAAGGTTTTTTATCCATCGCCGTTTATAGTTATAACACATTTCGTGTGAGAAAGGATCAATATTAAAGAACAGTCTGTATTAAAGTGATGCTAAATACCAACTACGAACGAGAATTGAAAATTATCGTTTTGCACTTCAAGAGTAGCTAAGTCGGTAAAAACAAGGAAGCCAATCAACTGTTGTTACTTTAATATTTTGATTGTCATGTTTTCAACAACAAACAAAGATGGGCCATTCAATATTCTCAACAAATAACAATTCTAGGTTTGATTTCTATTTTTCGGGCAAATATTTATTACTTTGAGACTGATTTCTGCGAGGATTTCTGTTCGTTATTAGTAGCTATCGGTCAGAAAGGCACGTTTTACGCAATAATTATTGCAGCAATACTTTCACACCCCCGGTATTTTTTTCCGAATTTTTAACAAATTAAGAATTTTTAGTGTTCCGGTGTTCCGTGTTCCGGAATGAGGCTGTTCCGGTGTTCCGTGTTCCGGTGTTCCGTTGTTCCGGTGTTCCTGGTTTTACTAATAGCCGTATTTTTATGATTCTTGTGTGTACGAGTATGTTTTGCAAAATAATCTTTCAAAGTAAGACGTTTTCCCGACTGCATGATTTACTTTCGCCTCGGCCGGTTACAAAACTCAAAAGCCGTGTCGAAGTTAGCCTGCATGGCAGGCGGTACTTAGGAAATACCGCCTGCCGCAAAACTGGGTGTAAATGAACTACCGCCCCTGGAGCATCAACGCTATTTATAGATGCATTAATTAAGTAAATATTCAAAATTAGCCACTCCCAAGCTGCTCCCAAGTCCCAACTGCCCAACATAAAATAAATTCCTTGATTCTCATCACCGCCCAACTGAATTTTAAAATCCTCGTGAAAACGTTTTATATTTCGTTATACAATATAAATGTACCGCCCGACAAAATAATTCAAGATAGTTAATTTTTTTATATTTTATATAGAGTTTTTATTGCCATTTTAAACTTCCAATTTGAAACAAACAGAATTTTGAATGAAATTTCTTTGTATTTTAAAGAAACTCAGTCATTCTGTCATTGTTCGTGGAGATACGAACTATTGATATATAAATTATATAAATATAAAATATAAAAAATAAATCTCCCACTGTCTTTGACATTTCAAAGTGTAGACTGTGTCTAGTGATGAGAATCAAAGAATTTATTTTATGTGTTAATATAAACCAAGCTCGTTGAGCTGCCTTAAAACGGTGGTTTAATAAGCTCAAAATACAAAGTATACTATAGATTCATCATCAGTCAACAACCAAACTGAAAGTATTGAACCTTATAGAACGATAGTTTTTATTTGTTTGCAACTATACATATTCAACGGGTATATAAGAGTTTAACTGTTATTTGATAATTACTGCATCAACCGGCCCCTTGTTTATACTTTGGAGGTTCGTATATAATATCTATCAAGTATCTTTGGTTCAGAACATGATGATAGGCCTATATGGAAATCCCACTGTTCGATTCAGTGAAGAAATATCTCCTAATTTCTATCGATAGTTTTAGTAAAATGTCAACATTATTGCGATTTATGGCCTTTGAAAAGTCAAGCGAGATAGTATATTATCAAATTAATACGCATGTAATTGTCTGAACGAAAATATAGACTAGCCCATACCTTTTGCCGATCATAACTTCGGCCCCTTCGGACGCATCTTCTTTGTTAAATATTCTTGTTCGAATCTCTATCAAAAACACTATTTAGAGTGTTATTTTTCAGCTTGTATCTTTTAATTTGCTTCTTTTATTATGTTATTCCATTTCTGGTCTGACTTGACGTGAACTAATTTCAAAACGCAGAGTTTCAAAACGTCAAAACATTTGGTTAATGATTAACATTTAACCGAATTTAGCCGTTGATTGACAACTACATAAAAATACTAACCAATCCGTTTTTCCCGTTCACCAGCGGACGGGTAATTGTAGCCTGCGCGGCAGGCGGTATTTCTACAGGCAGCGAAAATTAGGTCCTAAGTACCGCCTGCCATGCAGGCTAGGGTAATTCAAAAACCCCTAGTTTTGCGGCAGACGGTATTTCCTTTGCCTCCCTAATTTTCGCTGCCTGTAGAAATACCGCCTGCCGCGCAGGCTATGTCGAAGTGAGTTGTAATGTTTCCTGACAAAACAAGAAACGTCTACTATTATTTAAGCTGTAGTTTTCCTTGTACAGTAATCAGTATTTATTAGTGCAGATGTCTGATGAAATACTATACGCGTATTACATTGTAGTAATATTTTAATTTACAATATTCTGTACTGACAAATAAAAGCAAGACAAAAAATTAAATGAAACTACTAAATTAATTTAGGCCCTGTTTACAGGTACCGTCCAAAGGAAACTATACATTTTTTCGAGCGAGATTCGAGCGAGTTTCGAGAATGTTCGAGCGAGAAGCGCGACGCGAAAGCTTGCGAGGGGCGCTATCGCGACCTCTCGCTCGTTAAGGCCGTTTTCCACTAGGCGAATTTTTTCGCGCGACGCGAAGCGAAAACCGAAATCCGGCAACGTGATTGGTCGGCGAAAAAATTCGCGGCGAAAAAGTAGGATCGCTTCCTACTTTTTATCTGTTCGCGCGAATAAATTCGCCTAGTGGAAAACGGCCTTTACGCGTAATGACTCGCTCGAATAATCTGTTTACTGCTTTCGCGTAATCGCGAATCGCGCTTCGCGCTACGCGAATCGCGCTCGATAAAGGTTATGTTAAAGGCCCATACACACCGGACGCGATTTGGCAACGCGACGTTTCAGTTTTCAATGACATTTAACTTTAATATTTTTCAATGTTTCTTAAATATTCGGAACCGAATCGAATCGCGTCCGGTGTGTCTAGAAAGAGCGAAAACTTCATGGCAGCGAACATATGCCTGAATGGAAGTCTCACCTTGTTTTTACTAAACGATTTAGGCACGAGATATTGTTTTAAGACGCCATGGTTTTAAGTTTTATTTAGTTGTCTCGCAGCTCTATCGGTACATAATTATTCACAGATTTTAACCTTAGCGAAGCGTCGAAAATGAATTGCGTTAATTAAATCTTTCAATATTTCAGACCCCATTTACATGGTACCGGACGAATTTCAGTATTTTCCAACTTTAGGAAATACAAAACAAAACCTGAATAGTATAACATCTTAGTTGTGCTCTCAAGATTTGAGTTAGGACAAGAATACAAGACATGCGGTAGCATGGAGTTTTGACAATGATTTTGAAATAAAATTGAAATATTGCTGCACTGTATATCGTGTATTCTTGTTGATAACTCAGATATTGAGAGCACAAGACGCTACTATTCGGAGTTTGTTTTGCAATAGAATTACTAACTACCCAAACGTCTATGAAGACTGCGAATTGAAACGAGACGATTAAAAACGCATATGCGAGATCTTGTGTTTCGTTGAATGTAAATGCAAAATTCTTTGTTTAGCGTAACTTGAAAGTCTGCCCATTGTAAAACTTCAAAATTAGAAACTATTTCTACTTCTTTACGTGGCTTTAACCTGAGAGCTTGTTCGGTTGTGTGGCGGTTTAGGATTGATAATAGAGAGTTTGAGCAAGACAACGAAGTCGGACGACGACGACGTGGTTGACAATTTTTGCCTGTCTTGCACATTACCTTGTGCATTCTGAGTTTAGGGTCAGGAGTGAAGACAGATTAGAGATTTATGCCTAGCTGTTTGTGAATGATGACCCAAATCCTTACCCTGATCAGGATAAAACAGCGAGACATGAATCAAAATATCCCGTCTTCGTCTTCTGCCTTCGTTCACAACGAATACTTTCGCAAATTTCGTTGTGAAACTCGTTCTGCACGAAGGCAGAAGGACAAAGACGGGATATAGTTTCATGTCTCGCTGTTTTTTTCTGGATAAGGGCAAGACTTATGGTCAGTATTCATAAACAGCGACACATGGGAAGATACGTTGTGCAACCACCAGTGACGTCCAACTCGGTATGCGCAAGATAATGGACATACGGCAAAAATTGTCAAGTATGCCTTCGTCTTCGTACTTCGTTGTCTTGCTCAAACTCTCTATTGTTGTCACACACACACAGTAAGGTTTAGTGTTACATTTTGGCATAGTACAAAACATGGACTGGACTGGACTGGACTGGACGGTTGGACTGGACTGGACAGCTGGACTGGACTGGACAGCTGGACTGGACAGTTGGACTGGACTCGACAGTTGGACTGGACTGGACTGTTGGACTGGTCTGATTTTTACATTTTCTCTATTCTTGACTTGCACGTCACCCGCCATGTCAGATGGCATGGCACAAAAGAATATTTTATCACAGAATAGGTATACCATGTCATGTCTATTTTGTGATTTTATCGATCGGAACATTGTCTGGTGTGTACCAGGAGGAGATTGGTTGCAAGTCAAGAATATAACGTTTTGCACCTGAATTACTTTTGATTTTCGGAAATTGAAATATTTTACCTTCGCCGATGACCTCACTTTATAACTGGAGTGAAATCTCAGTAAGAAACCCCAGTAAGTAGAAGAGAATACAATACCAGACATAAACTACTTATCTGTCTTTGCTATGGGTAGCCTGCTCGCATACGTATTAAATTTCGATATTTCAGTCTGCATGGCCATGGGCGTAGGAAGATCGGTATTTTTGGGGGGCTCATATTCATATATTCATAAAGCAATCAATTTCAAAAGAAGTAAATGATGCAGAACACGAATATATGAATATGAGCCCCCAAAATATCGATCTTCCTACGCCCATGGCCATGCAGACTGAACTATCGAAATTTAATACGTATGCGAGCAGGCTACCCATAGCAAAGACAGATAGGTAGTTTATGTTTGGTATTGTATTCTATTCTATTCTACCTACTGGGGTTTCTTTCGCTTTAAGAGATTTCACTCCAGTTATAAAGTGAGGTCACCGGCGAAGGTAAAGTATTTCAATTTCCGAAAATCAATTCCGAAAGTAATTCAGGTGCAAAACGTTATATTAATGACTTGCAACCAATCTCCTCCTGGTATACACCAGACAATGTTCATCGATAAAATCACAAAATAGACATGGTATATCTATTGTGATAAATATTCTTTTGTGCCATGCTACCTGACATGGCGGGTGACGTGCAAGTCAAGAATAGAGAAAATCAAAAATCAGTCCAGTCCAACTGTCCAGTCCAGCCCAATCCAACTGTCCAGTCCAGTCCAACTGTCCAGTCCAGTCCAACTGTCCAGTCCAACTGTCCAGTCCAGTCCAGTCCATGTTTTGTACAATGCCTTACATTTTCGCCATTTGCATGCCGGTTTTGAAATGCAAATTAACCGGATGAAATATGCATATGCGTTCGTATTTACTTGTGATAGCTCTGTAGGAAACATGCGAAATGACAGAAAGAAACTACGGTTACGGTATGAGTACATTAATTTGCTGTTTAATCAATGGGATGATAAGACTGGTATAGCAGTTTAAAAGAACAAAGTATGAGATAGAATTTATTTAAACACGCTGACCCCGTCAACCGAAGCTGATTTCCACAAGGGGCGTGCGAAAAGTATACAGAAAAGAATTTTAAAACTATTTACAAAATTATATAAGATATATAGTATTATATGAACTAACAAACTAAGGTATTAATCTATATACAGGTAATATTAACATCTATGTTAATTAGCTATCAATCAATGTGAGTAGTGATTATCTTTCGAAAGGAAGAAAAGGATTTGCTCTCTCTTATTTCTTTAGGAATAGAATTCCAAAGGTGTGCTCCGTCATACACGAAACTTTTTTTCATATTATTAGTACGTGGTTGTGGTAAACAAAGACTACTTGAAATGTTCCGAAGTTTGTAGTTTGTCACCTCACCCTTATATGTGAAGAGATTACTGAGTGATTTGGGTCCCATTTTATTCAATAATTTGTACATGATTTTTGCTTTACTTTTCTTCCTTTCTGTTTTAAGTGGCTTCCAACCCAATGCTTGCAATGCAACAGAGTGATCTATGTCATTGCTCATATTCAAAATAATCCGAGCAGCTCTGTTTTGTAGTTTTTGGAGTCTTTTTGATTGCGTTTCTCCAAACACATCCCATACTTCACAGCAGTAATCAAAATATGGGCGAACAATAGCATTATATACAGAAAGAAGTGTTTGCTTATCAGCAAATTCTTTTAAACGCCTAAGAGCCGATATTCCAGATGTAATTTTCTTGCAAATATTCTCAGTGTTAGTTTTCCAAGATAAATGCTGGTCAATTGTCACTCCAAGAGTTTTGAATTCATAATTGACTCGTTTTCAATTTTCACATTTAGTTGCAAATTTGAAATATTTTTTATCATTTGTTTTGAACCAATTGACATAAACTCAGTCTTAGCAACATTTAGACTAAGTTTATTTGCAATTAGCCATTTCCTAAGTTTTTCCAAATCAGAATTCACTGCAGTTTCAAGATCAGTAATAGAGTCTCCAGAAACTGTCAGGTTCGTATCGTCAGCGAACAACCGAGGTTTCGTTTTATCCAGGCATTGAGGCAAATCGTTAATATATAACAGAAAAAATAGGGGCCCTAAAATAGAGCCTTGTGGTACACCACATTTGATCAATTTCTCTGATGAAACAGATCCTTGTATTTGGCATTTTTGGTTTCTATTTGAGAGATATGATTCTAGAAAAGACAGAGCTTGTCCTTTTATTCCATAAAGCTCTAATTTTTTCAATAATATTTGATGGTCGACAGTATCAAATGCTTTTTTTAAGTCAATTAAGACTACCAGGTTAAACGTTTTGCGGTCTAAATTCATATACCAATCATTTGTACAGTCAAGTAATGCTGTAGCTGTAGAGTGAAATTTACGAAAACCGAATTGACAGTCACTCAGAAGGTCAAATTTGGTTAAATAATTGTATAGCTGATCGTACAGAATTCGTTCCATAATTTTGCTAATGACAGGCAGAACTGAAATTGGTCTGTAATTTCCTGGCAGGTTTCGTTGGCCATTTTTATGGAGAGGTATTACTCTAGCCGTTTTCCATTCATGAGGGAAAAGGGATAGGATAATAGCTTGATTGAAAATATATGTGAGTGAATCTGAAATAGCAGGTGCAGCTATTTTAATAATTTTACTGGAGATCTTATCAACGCCGGTGGCTTTGTTGCTAGAAAGACCATGTAAAAGATGGTAGACATTGCTGACAGTGACTGGCTGGAATGCACTGAATTCTGATTTAGCCTTTTCAATATATGTTTGAAAGTTCGAATTTGGAGTATCAATTTTGCTAGCTAGATCAGGGCCAATATTTGAAAAATAATTATTAAAGCCCTCCGCAATATCTTTGGTATTTGTCAAACTATTTTCACCTAATTTTAACTCATTTACTACTGTTGGTTTGCTTTGCCTACCTAGTATATCGTTTATAGTTTTCCAAGCCTCTTTAGGGTTGCATTTTTGATCAGAAATTTTAATGGAGTAATAATTTTTTTTACCATTTCTTAGCTGAATATTAACTTTGTTTCTCGTTGTTTTGTAATTTAACCAGTCTATCTCTAGGTTTGTAATAATGGCCTTTCTTTTTAATCTGTCCCTTGTGATTATAAGTTGCTTTATAGGAAACAAGGAACTTTTTTGTTCTAATCTTTTTATGTTGAAGTGGTGCATGGTTATCCAAGACCTCTACGAATAATTTCTTCCAAATTTCCCACATAGCGTTAGGATCTTCAGCGAAGAAGTATACATTTTCCCAGGGTTGTTGCCTCAGATCCTCAACAAATTTTTGATGATCAAATTTTTTCATATTTCTTATCTCAACTTTCTTCTCTTGTTTTTTAACAACAGAAATTTTCCTTATTGCAAATACCAAACTATGGTCACTTAATCCAGTATGGATAACACCAGAGTCAGAAATTTTCTCTGTTGTATTGGTGACTATATGATCAATAAGACTAGAGGTTGTCATAGTTACTCGGGTAGCTTCATCAATCAATTGTGACAATTGATACAACTCATACAATGTTTTGATTTTCTTTGTTGGAGAATTTGAATCTTTGTCTGTTTTAAGCATATCACAGTTTAGATCACCCAGAATATACATTTCTTTATTTTCATCATCAATGGCTTTAATTAATTTTTCA
>CACRXK020000666.1:0-70811 GCA_902702795.2 Paramuricea clavata | reverse complement strand
GGGGGACGATTACGCCGGTTCCTCTAGGTCCCTCGTCTGGCCCTTAATTGGGATGTTGTTAGCAATAGATCAGTGATACACAAGGGCGTTTGCTTGAAAAGACGAAGTGTTTTAATCTTTAAGAGCGACTGACAAAATGAGAAATATGTGGCAAGACTCAAAATTTTAAATTCGCTCTACTTTTGAATTTAAGTTGACTATGGTGAAGTGTGAAACGTTATGTGGTTAGTTTTTAAAAATACTGTTTTGTTTATGAAAATAAAAGCAGAAAATGTTTTAGCTGTGAGGACTGATTTTCACAATCTAAAAATGGCCGAAATTGCGTATGTTTACTTAATCCTGGTATCCAAACAAATAGCCTTATTATATTTTTTGATAAAGGCACATCACTCCCTCTTTATCAATAGTGGTTTTATGATAATTGAACAACTGAACACATTTGTGCACAATTAAGAGCGACGGGTACTGATTTTTAATGTTTGTCGTTGCATGTAAAAAATGACAGATTTCTCCATTTGCCTTCCTTTCAAATCTTATGGGATTTTGCACAAGCACTATTGGGAAACTGCCCTTTTCAGAAAAATATTATTTATTTTGGGCAAATAAATTCACGCGCTACGAGAAAGAGTTAACTTTGGTTCATTAAATATGCAAAAATCACAGTTTGGCGATTGCGTGACTAAAAATAGGTACGCAAGGCGTACATGTATCTGCGAAAAAACTTGCGAAATTCACATTTTGTATTTTCTTGAAAGAAACTGAATAATGAAGATGACATGGGACAATTGAAATATTTCATCACTTATTATAATGGCAGATAAGATTTAAAACAGGGCTGTACACAGCGGGGAGTGCAGCAGGGCAAGTGCTACCCCCCCCCCCCTACCCATCCCCACCCCAGCACAGAGAAAATTTAACTAACTTTATAATGTGATTATGATTGTAACAGATAATTATGCAGTCAGGAAATAAAAATTTCACTGTCACCTGTCAATTCAATCCATACTCATCAAATTTTCAAAACTTTATTGTAATCATATGAAACAAAAGTTATGTCACTTGTTGTTTACACTTGCCAATGTTAACTGTTGAGTAACATACACAAAATATTTGGTGAACATGTCGAAGACCACTGAATAATTGAGAATGTTTTGAAGGTCATGAGTGAAGTATATAATTAAATTCCAGTTCTGCGCACAGTTAATGATATACCACACTGTTCGGTTGAACACGTACAGCACATTCATACAAAAACAATCGTGTTGTGGGAGATTATCGGTTTGAGTAGAAGGTATCACAAGTTTAGTTTTGTACATTGTGTGCCATTGATCAAATCCACTATATAATATATGATTACTCATTGTAGCTGTTAAAGGTGATGTAAAGTCCGTAATGTAAACAAACGCTTTGTTTACATTTTGAACTCACTGCTACCGTTGAAAAATATGATTATATAGATATTATACTGAATTTTTAACACTTTTCTGGTTCGCTATGCTTGTAAATAAATACAGACTAGAGATTCAATTCAAGAAAGTTCGGAAGGTGCGAAATATTAACAACATTCCAAAGGTTGCTCCCCCACTGATGGAATGTTTTGATGCGCAGAATATATGCGCAGAACGGACTTTACCGCATCTTTAAATTATTTTCCATACTAATGAATTTAGGTATTAAGATTGTCTTGCAAGTTTGTTGTTCTGACAAAATTATCCAGCCAATATCCAGTACATTTATTCTTCATTCTTGTATTAATCTCTAAAGAAAAATATTTATGTTAGAAAGCAAAATGACAATGTAATGAGGCTCGGGAGGGGGAGGATTCTTTTATTTGAAAATGTTTGTAAAAATTTTGTTTAATTAACTCTAATGTGTAAAACCAAAATGCATACTGAAAATATCTTCAACCTTTGCTCTAACACTACATTTGATGACAGCTTTATAGTTGGACTACTGTTTTGAACAGAGTTGCAGAGTCAATATACAGAAATACAGGACCAGGATTTCACTGTTTAAAATATTACAGAAGTCACAGAAGGATTGTTTTTAATACTGTATAAATCTTTTTGTGAACTATGTTGGCAAATGGCTTAAAATATCCTCGAAAATATCCAATATTTTATACAGTGTAATTTATTAATAAAAAATTCCAGAGTGCATTCCATGTAAACTCTACGCCGAAGATACGGCAATATTAACTATAGAGATCTATAGATAGTATAGTAAATATTTGCCGAACTGGCGAACTCATGTATTATAAATGTGGGACATATATTTGCACAAATTTGGTATTTAAATATATAATATGTGGTATTTGACTACTTACCAGATGAGGATAAGATTCCATGTTGATAAATATTAACTTCGGAATAAAAAAAAGACGGCCAATTCAAGATAAATTGATAAAAAATATCAAGCTAATTTGAAAGAATATAAACACGATTTATACACGAGGCTAGCCTGCATGGCAGGCGGTATTTCTACGGGCAGCGAAAATTAGGGAAGCAAAGGAAATACCGTCTGCCGCAAAACTAGGGGTTTTTGAATTACCCGTCTGCTGGTGAAGGGATAACGGATTGGTTAGTATTTTTATGTAGTTGTCAATCAACGGCTAAATTTGGTTAAATGTTAATCATTAACCAAATGTTTTGACGTTTTGAAACTCTGCGTTTTGAAATTAGTTCACGTCAAGTCAGACCAGAAATGGAATAACATAATAAAAGAAGCAAATTAAAAGATACAAGCTGAAAAATAACACTCTAAATAGTGTTATTGATAGAGATTCGAACAAGAATATTTAACAAAGAAGATTCGTCCGAAGGGGCCGAAGTTATGATCGGCGAAAAGTATGGGCTAGTCTATATTTTCGTTCAGACAATTACATGCGTATTAATTTGATAATATACTATCTCGCTTGACTTTCAAAGGCCATAAATCGCAATAATGTTGACATTTTACTAAAACTATCGATAGAAATTAGGAGATATTTCTTCACTGAATCGAACAGTGGGATTTCCATATAGGCCTATCATGTTCTGAACCAAAGATACTTGATAGATATTATATACGAACCTCCAAAGTATAAACAAGGGGCCGGTTGATGCAGATAACAGTTAAACTCTTAGATACCCGATGAATATGTATAGTTGTAACCAAATAAAAACTATCGTTCTATAAGGTTCAATACTTTTAGTTTGGTTGTTGACTGATGATGAATCTATAGTATAGACTTGCATGCTTTGTATTTTGAGCTTATTAAACCACCGTTTTAAGGCAGCTAAACGGCTAAACGGGCTTGGTTTATATTAACACATAAAATAAATTCCTTAATTCTCATCACTAGACACAGTCTACACTTTGAAATGTCGAAGACAGTGGGAGATTTATTTTTTATATTTTATATTTATATAATTTATATATCAATAGTTCGTATCTCCACGAACAATGACAGAATGACTGAGTTTCTTTAAAATACAATGAAATTTCACTCAAAATTCTGTTTGTTTCAAATTGGAAGTTTAAAATGGCAATAAAAACTCTACATAAAATATGAAAAAATTAACTGTCTTGAATTATTTTGTCGGGCGGTACATTTATATTGTATAACGAAAAATAAAACGTTTTCACGAGGATTTTAAAATTCAGTCGGGCGATGATGAGAATAAAGGAATTTATTTTATGTTGGGCAGTTGGGACTTGGGAGCAGCTTGGGAGTGGCTAATTTTGAATATTTACTTAATTAATGCATCTATAAATAGCGTTGATGTTTCAGGGGCGGTAGTTCATTTACACCCAGTTTTGCGGCAGGCGGTATTTCCTACGTACCGCCTGCCATGCAGGCTAACACGAGGCCTGACGAGGCTAAAGTACGCCCGTTCGCAGGTTAGATGCGGGCACGATGTAAACAATTGATGTAAACGAATCGCTGATTGGCTTAAATTGGCATAAAATGGTTTAAAATATATAAGCTCGTCGCTGAATGGCTATGTGTTAACATACGGTACGGTAACAGTACGGTCACGTTTGCGATAGCATGTATATCTGCTTCGCAGATACAAAAAGGATTTAAGGCAGTAAGATATTAAGAACCAAAAAGAAAGACAAAAGAAAGAAATGATATAATTATAAAAAACTACTTTCTGAACTTTTTTTTAAATGTTAGTACGAATCAACAAAATTAGCTTTAAGTTTTCGTTTGAGCTGAGTGAATGACAATTTTTTGTCAAAATCGCTGAATGCATTCCATACCTTGATACCCCGATATATAATATTAAATAAACCAAAATTTGTCCTGGGTTTAGGTAATAATAAACAATGTCCCGACGCAAGTCTTGTATTATATTAGCATAAAATAAATAGTCGAAAAGCCACCTTAAGTGGGGAACTCCATTGACATTCGTTTGGCTGTATCTTACATGCAGTATCCATGAGTATGAGTAATCAACCCTGTTGAAACAAAAGAAACTCAGGCAACTATGCAATTACTTATAATAAACATCCATGTTTCTCAGTGATTTGTTTGTGGCTTTATTAATTATTCATGAATTTTACAATGTTTTAATTTTTAATTAAATATTACAGTGTCAAAGCAAAACAAAAATCACACGACAAGACTTTCATTTTAGTATATAGTCTACTTCGCATGCAACTAAAATGGCAATAAGGCGATATTTACAAAGAACGAAGAAACATTAATAAATTTGAAGAATAAGCTCAAGCCAGAACAAGCCAGAATAAGCTCATCATATTATACTTGTTTACACTATATTGACTAGCTATAGATTATATATCTTTACAGCAATTACCACAGTTAACTAATGTTCGTATTGTAAGTAAAGCCGCGTACATACGACCAGTGACAGAAATCCTGGGGGGGGCTGCCGAATTGACGAATTTTCAGAAATTTTTTACCTAAAAGAGGGCTAAAAACAGTCTTTTCGAGTGCAAATGGGGGGTATGTCGGAAATTTGAAAGTTTTGTCGGAATTTAGGAGGCTTTGCGCCCCCCGGAAATAGTGAATTTCCGCTACTGCATACGACCTTGACAAGTATTTGGTATCGGCCGTTGCCGTTAAATCTCTTTATTTTATTGAAATTTACTTTCGAAGTTTGTTATCGAAAGACGGTTTCATATGCCTTTAATTTTGTTGCAGGCACCTTTTATCGAAAATTATTTCCTACTAAAATAGTGCAGTAGGATGTCGGAGAGTATATATAGCAACTTGTAATTCCGCGACTATAGAATTACGATTGCACGTATATTTTGTTTTTATTTACTATTGACGAATTAAGTAGCTCTGCGCCCTAATCCGTCCTGTACTACTTAATCTAACGCCAGACTGTTTTAGTTTTTAAGGGGAGAGCGCTGGCCCTCAATGGGTTAATCAGACTACACGCGTAAAAACGCTCAGGTTGATGTATACTGATGAAAACAGGATTGAACAATGTTTTGCTGTCCACATTGTTCATAGCTGTCAACAATATTGAACGATATTGTTACACCCGATTCAGGCTCAACAACATTGTTCAATATTGTTGACAAGTGTGAACAACGTGGGCAGCAAAACATTGTTCAGTCCTGTTCAGCAACGGGCTAGCCGCTTTTTACCGTGCAATTTACAACATGCATTGCGCCCCATATTTATAATCACAGTTGTTGGCAAAAGCTGTTCTGATCCCTCTCACACTTTGAAATGCTATTTATTTTATTCTCGTCATTTGTTATGCGACATTACAGTTGTGATAAAGCTTGCAAAAAATTATGTTACTCTGTCTAAAACCGGATCATATTACTATATCTAACGCCACACGATTTTACTTGTTAAAAAGGGATTAGAAAGCCGGCGCTTAGTGGGCCAGATCATGCTCTTTAAGTATCATTCGCGATCATTGATTAATTTTCCAAAGTGTTGCAAGCCAAATGAAGTTGCGGTGGGTTTATTAGACGCTACAACATACAGTACTTGTCGCGCATCACTGCGAAAAATAAAAACAGATGTTTGGGACTTTTTATTGAATGATTACTATACAGCGCGCCGTTGCATTAGTAGTTGCTGCGAGTATTGTCTCATATGATATTCAACATGGCGTTAACAGAGCCTGCAGTTATGATCTTGCTGACTGAAAGCATTGTACTACCTTCATTCCTTCACGATGCAAAATTGAATTTCTCCAGAAAAATATTAAACAGTTGAATGTTGAGTTGATAGCGATAAGTGTGCGCGACCATATGTTAAACAACATGATCTGTTTATCCCCCGGAGACGTTTTCAATGCCAAACGCCAAACAGAATATATAACTTCTGGAATAGAACACACGAAAAAACAAGCAACGGCCAAAGAACATGTGGAAATATTTTTGAAACCCAACTTGCTTCTTTTCCTTTCTTTATCACTTGCTATTTTTGGAGTATCCCTTTTGTCATTGCGTTTCGACTTGGCGATGATCAACATGTGATAGTTTAAGAAAATGAACAAAAACAGTAGAGATAAATTAAACACGTTTGTGAGAACATTTTCAAATGCTTCGGTCTGAAAATATAAAAATATCGAGAGACTGACTTGTATAATCATAAAAAATGCCAGAAAAAATGTAAGTCTCCTTTTAGTGACTGCAGTTTGATGGAAAAATGGATATTTTAAGGCAAAGAATCGTTCGACATTCAGGGTTAATAGCGCAAGCATAGACAAACCAACCAAAAGCCAACATAGACACTTCAGTGTGCCATTAACTTCTTCATAATAGAATTGCAGGGACCAGAAAACTGTTGATAAAATTAGAGCAGGATGATAGATGGCGACAACAGCCAGATCACAACAAGATAAAACAAAAATAATAAAGTAGCATAGTTTCTTTCGAAGTTGTGACGACCGCCATAGACTGATTATTACCAGAGAATTCAGAAATATTCCTGCAACCATGAAGGAAACATTCAGAAGACACAAAAATAGCGCGTTAATAAAAGTGTTTGGATCCATTGTAAGTCTGGTGTTTGTAGATAGATTTTGCTATTCCTTTTAAAACGTGTTCTGTCGCACATAGAATACATTAATAAAATTATGCTAAAACATCTGCAATACATCTGTTCACTTGTTTATATAAACTGGAATTTTGTCATCATTGAAGTACGTCTTATGCAAAGGCTCTTGGAACAAAACATCTAACTAGCATAGATGAATGCTTTGCTCCTTTATGTCAAGTATTCACGGTTAAATTGTGCATTGTATTATATACGCTTCACTATAATTACGTATTCAGTTCTCATTAGCAAGAAGATGAAGCGTCTGGTGATAAATATTAATAAGAAGTTTCCTAATTCTACAGTAATATTGGTCTTTCTAGTATGACGTTAAGGCGTGATCTAAATTTGGAAGAGCAAGTTGCGAAAGTCAACGACGGGCTTTAAGGGTTCTGTACGAAGAACGAGTTTAACTTTATAGACAACCGGAATCTGGACAGTTTATGTTTACACGCAGGTCAGTTACATTCAAACGCTGAAGGTACTGCATACTAATTGGCTGCCAATTTTATTAAATATTTACGAGGAAACACTTCCTTTCCTCCCATTACTAGCCCAAAACAACGACGCAATCAGGATTTTCTCAACAAGATAGCATAGTCCGGCTGAGCTTTCTAGAGGACATTCTAAGTATGATGCTGAGTCCCCATGCAAAGACCCAACAACCGTTCAAGGCGATCCTGACTGAACCTTGGTGTACGTGACCCAATCGAAATACGTAGTGACGATAATAATTATCAATTATCCCTTATTGACTTAATCTATTTGAAAGGGTTAAAAATCGCATGCTTAAATACTAATAGCCTCTGAAAGCACATACTCCTCTAGATATCTTAGCTATTAATGAATCTAAAATTAATGAGACGGTTTCGGACGATGAAATAAGCGTTAGTGGTTTTCACCTAATTCGAAAAGGTGATTCGCGGAGGAGGATTATTGATGTATATATTCGCAAAACTGTTCCTTTTAGCGAACGGAATGACTTACGAACGGGGCATGCCCGTTGGAAATGTTATGTGTAGAAATAGTAGACTATGCACGAGAAGGCCATTCTTATAGTACATACTGTATGCATGCTATTATTGCTATAAACCCCCAGGCTCAGATACTCGCCTGTTTGACCATTTTGAAAATGTTCTTACAATAGTAGATGTGACTTAAAAAACAAAGAATTATTACTTATGGCAGTTATGGGTGATCTAAATTGTGATGTTAGTAAGATTAGTGTCCTCCTGATGCTCACACGCGTAGACTGAAATTACTTTCATGCGTCTACCACTTGAGCAGTTAATTAGCGAACCCACAAGCTAAGGGTAAAGAGAACGTCAGCAACCTTGAACAATTAGCCTCTTTACCAACAAGAAAGAAAATATTGTAAAATCCGGAGTGGCGGAGTTATTCACTTATTCATCTTGGTCATATCACAGTTTGATTTTTGGCGTCTGAAAATTTTCTACTCCAGAATCTGGACAAAATGCTATATATGTCCGTAACTTTAAAAATTTCAATGCTACGGACTTTCTTTAATGATCTATCACAGATGGCATGGGAAAATGCGGCACAATATGAAAATCCAAACTCTTGTTGACAACTATGAAAACCTTTTTACTTGCAAATACTTGGACTACTACATGTACCATTTGGATGCATGATAACCCGAGGCAACTCACTTTCTTGGATTACTCCAAACATCAAACAGCTGTCAAATTTAATTCTCATGCAATCACACTGGGCGAAGTACATTAAGACACTCGCAATAAAGTTAACTCTTTGACAAATTTGAGGATTGTGCTCAGAATAAAGAAAGTTAGCACCATAGTAATCACCTCTTTGGTAAACATTATAAATCAAACAACACTGGCCAATTAAAAACAGGCGACACTATTATTATGATAATTTAATGATAGGCTGATAGCAGAGGCCTTTAATAACTTCTTCGTGAGCATTGAGCCAAAACTATCCGCTGAAATTGACCATGACGCTCTGGACGTGACAGAAAAGCTCGTTACTTGTCCAGTGACTCTATACTGTGTCTGAAATCTACGAATACGAAGTATTTCTTTTGGTTAATAACCCTGAAACCGGCTCACCGTTCATGGGTGGTCATCCTCACTGATTTCAAACTATGTAGCGAACTGTTGTGAATAGTGAACACTGATTGGTCAAATTTGAAATTGGCATTATAACGACTGCATTGACGACAGCGAAATAACAAACATTTCTTTCAAGTTGTATTTTTGCAAGATTTTGAAAATTTCAAAACCTTTCTGAGGGCCAAAAAACGTACAAAAAACTTCTAAAAGAATGGAGCAAAGTCGCCAACGTTAATAAAGGTAACCCACCGGGCACACGACGTTGTTTCAATGTTGAAATTTGGTAGAAAAAAGGTTGCGACGTCGACAACCTAATATCTACGTTGCTCTGACGTTGTTTTACAAACATTGGTTCAACAGCAGCCAACAGACGTTGAATCAACGTTCATTCATGGTTAAATGTACGACGTCGATTTGTGAACCAATCTCAACGTTGTTTTAACGTGGATTCAACGTTGAATTATGGTTGACGAGATTGGCAACCTAATTTCAACGTTGTTTCAACGTCGAAGCAGTAACGTCGATCCAATTTGCATAGTTAACCCTTTTTCAACGTCTATCCAACGTCTGGAAGGTCATTTCCAACGTTGATTCAACGTTGGATAAACGTCATTTTGCCGACTGGGAAGTTTGTTATAAATATTGATGTATTGTTTGTTTTAGTATAATTTATATATTTATAACTTATAGTGATGGGCGATACTGCGATAATCGAACTGATATACTACCGTTGCGCTCGTCGTTGCGTATATAAGTGAAAAAAGACAGCATATATATAATTTCAGTGTAGTTTTATTAATTACCCTTTCTTTTGCATATTAAAATATTTAAAGACCATGTAAAGTCCGTAATGTAAACAAACGCTTTGTTTACATTTTGAACTCAGTGCTACAGTTATAAAATAGGATTAGATATATATTATACTGAATTTTTAACACTCTTCTCGTTCGCTATGCTTGTAAATGAATACAGACTAGAGATTCAATTGAGAAAGTTCAAAAGATACGAAATATTACTAACATTCCAACGGTCGGGTCCCGACCATTGGAATGTAAGCTTGCGCAGAACGGACATTACATGGTCTTTAAATAAAGAGGAAAGCAAAGTTATAATTCTTCATGCGAGAATTTGAAATCAGTTTATTTCAAACTCAATGTTTACCATTACTTCGATAAAAGGCCGTTCAGTTCTAAGAAGATTTTAAAACGTTTTGCGAAGCATTTGTGGTTGAATTTTACATTAAATTGAAGCTTATATTACTTATAATAACATACCTAGCATATATATGTTTGGGAAATTGATAATTTTGTTATTAAAAGTGATATTTTGGGGGGCTTTTTCACTTTTAAAACTATTCTTAAAATTATCGTGTTACCATGAGAACTACTTTCAACTCTTCATATTCAGAAAATATAATGTTTTATCAGTATGGCGAGGGTTTCTAACTAATAACTGATCCAAAGATGATTGCTAATGCTTTCAATAATTACTTCTCAAATATAGGTAATAATCTATCTAATGTAATACTTAATGTTCAAAACTCGCCTCTAGATTATTTAAAAACCCCAGTACAAAATAGCTTTTTTATGTTCCGAGTAACTAGTGACGAAATTGTGACTGAAATTTCCAAGCTTAAAAATGGCAAGGCCGCCGGCCCATTTAGTATACCTGTTCACATTCTCAAAATCCTTAAATTTGCAATCTCCGAGCCTTTAGCAACTTTATTTAACACTTCATTTGAGACAGGAATTATTCCAACAAGTTTTAAAATAGCCAATGTTATATCAGTATATAAGAAGGATTCGCCATCCAGCCTTTGTAACTATAGACCAATTTCCGTTCTTTCTGTTTTCAATAAACTTTTAGAAAAACTTATGTGTTACTGTTTACTTGACTTCCTCAAGAAGAAAAACGTGTTTTATGCGAACCAATTTGGTTTTCGTAGAAATTATTCAACAGAATATGCCATTAATCTTAAAATAACTGATAAAATACAAAGAGCTATTGATGAACATGATTATTCGCTTGGAATCTTCTTGGACTTTAGTAAAGCTTTTGACACAGTAAACCATGAGATTTTAATAGAAAGGTTGAATTACTATGGAATTAGAGGATTAGCAAGTAAATGGTTCACCTCGTATCTTTCTGATAGACAACAAATAGTTAAAATAAATAACATAAGTTCTGACCCATCAACAATTTCCTGCGGTGTACCTCAAGGATCTGTTCTTGGTCCAATATGGTTTTTGATCTATATAAACGATTTTCATCAGTCTTAATCTTTATTTGACGTTCATTTATTTGCTGACGATGCCAACTTATTTTATAAAAATGCAAGTTTAGAAAATCTAGAATCTAACCTAAACCAAGAGTTATAGATAAGGTTTACATTCGGCTTTGTGCTAACCGGTTGTCTTCAAATATAGAAAAATCAAACTTTGTTATTTCCCATCCATCTCAGAGAAGGTTACACTCTAACATTCAGTTAACCCTGAATAATATTCAATTGGAACAAAAAAATTGCATTAAGTATTTAGGCGTTCTTATTGATTCACAACTCTGCTGGAAACCTCAGATTGAATATATAGCAAAAAAATTAAGAGAAGCATTGGTGTCCTATCTAAGTTGCGCTATTTTGTTAGTACTAATACATTGATAACTATGTGTTATGCTATGGTTTATCCCTTTGTAATATTCTCGATAATTACGGGAAATACTTATCCTTCAACTATTCAGCCACTTTTTGTGTTGCAAAAAAACGGCTATCCGCATTATAACTTTTTCTAAATTCGATGAGCACTCTAGCCCAATATTTAAATCATTGAAGATTATAAACCTGTGTGATCTTGTCACCCTACATATTGCAATATTATACACTTAATGTCTGCTCCCGAGGGAAATAGTTAGTTTTTTTTCCCGAGAATCTCAATGTTTCCCGAGACGAAGTCGAGGGAAACATTAAGATTCGAGGGAAAACAAAACTAACTATTTCCCAAGGGAACAGGCATTAAGTGTTTTATTATATAGCGACGAACAAAAATCAACTTCAACAAAATTCATACAACAATTGTATTTCGTGACGAAAACTCTATAGTGTAAACGAGTTTAAAATTAAAAGAACCTACTTAAACGGTTTCAGCAGCATATCCTGTTGCCTGTTGTGTATTTTTCTTCTCTTTTATATTCTTTATTTGAACACAAACTTGGAAAATCGTAGTTTCTAACTATCTGAGTTGTGCCTCCATTTTGTTTATTTATGTACGTGGCCGGTCGGGGGCTCGGGGCGGGCAACAATTTTTCACTTGTTGCCCGGCGGGAAACATTGCATTTATCTGAAGTCACGTGACAAACAAATCAGCCAATCACGTTTGGTGTTCACGCTAGCTATATAACAATTATGTTTAAATTTCATCATCAGATGTTACCTCCTGCCTTTGAGTTGTTTTTTACGCCAGTGGAAAATGTTCATAATTATAATACACGTTCACTGGCTATACAGTTTTACTATCTCCCAAAAATAAGAACAGATTATGGTAAATTCAACGTACGATTTCAAGGACCTATAGTTTGGAATGCAATTGATTTTCATGTTAAGTCTCTTTCATTTAAAAAATTCAAAAAATATATAAAACAATTAAGATTTTATAAGTAAATATTAATTTTGTAAAAATAACAAAAAAAAACTCCAGTACATGTTTTTGTATTATATAAGTCGTCTGTCTTTGTGTGTACATACAGTATAATTGTAATCTTTGCTATATGTTTGTATGAGTGCTTTATGTAATTTAGTAATCAACTTGTAAACTGGCTTCCCAGCATCTTTAGCTTTGTGGTTATTTTGGGAAGTCAGTGTCCTAGGTATTGCAAATTTATTTTATGTGTAAGTATGTATGTTTTATTTATGGATTAAATAGTTGTTGTTGTTGTTGTTGTTGTTGTTGTTGTTGTTGTTGTTGTTGTTGTTGTTGTTGTTGTTGTTGTTGTTGTTGTTGTTGTTGTTGTTGTTGTTGTTGTTGTTGTTGTTGTTGTTGTTGTTGCTGTTGTTGTTGGTTTCTGCATGCATGTATTTTCTAGTACATTTATTATCATCCACCGCGGAATCGCCGGAGGGCCGCAGGTTGATTACTGCCAGAGGGTCGATAGTTGCATTTTTCGCAACTGTTCCTGGTTAGACGTCGTCTAATAAATGTCAAAATTTACCATTAAAGAACATCCGTTAAAGATCTACAGTTATAGTTATGCCGAGTGAGATGCCCAAAATCCTGTTATATATGCACAGTATTGGGTATCCGAAAGAATCCAAATCATTGAAATTAACGTCAAAGGTGCCCTTTTTGTTTGGAAATTTCGATGTTTTTTAAAAAAAAATTTGGTCAAAAAGTGCAATTTCGGTATGGTATGAGAGGAAAATTTCTCCCCCCCCCCGGTTGTCAATGTTTCAGGGAATTTTTTTTAGATTGATAAGGATCCATATCCAAAGATGCCCCTGGAACAGGTGTCCCCCCCCCCCACCTATCTTTTGATGCTTCCTAGGTCCATAAAATAATTCCATGCAAGTGGATTAGATTTGTTTATCCTCTTGACAACAGAGTTGCTTTTGTCTACACATGCACGAGAAATTGTTAAATGCCATGAAGATCAGTTGCGAATATTTTAACGTCCTTGTAAAATTAATTTATTTGTTCATTTTAATAGTATTCACTATCCAAGGGGACAACCTCACGCTTCATTACAGCGCATTTAAAATCTGAATTAATGTTCATTGATAACTTCCATAAACATATCGGCTTCTGATTTAGTATTCGTAACTTTCATAAACATCCCTATACCTGTAACCATAGCCTATCGAAGGGAAGATGTCTGCGAAACTCATTAGAATAACAATATGACTCATTATCTATGTTAGTCAACGTTTATTCATAACTCTGGTTCTTCACCGTCACGTGTGTATTGTAATTTTGCCCAACTAACCAACAGTAATGTTTTAGGAGAGTTTCCTATCCGTCACTCGAACAATAACGAATTTGGAAATTGCTATTTGTGGATACAAATATGCGATACAACACGGCAGCTCATGTTGTAAACATTAGATACTGATTTTGAAATTAATGCGGTTTACAAGACGTATGCACATGCATGTGACCTAAATACCGCGTTGTGTTTTTTGAAGCCTTATTAATTAATTATTTTATTCATGTATATTTTAAAATTATTGAGTAATTTAGATTTGGTGTTGAATTTAATTTGCTCTCCTTTGAATTTTAAAGCTTCGGATACACGAGCAATATTTTTGCTGCGATGGTTACGCAATGGGTGATAACAGCATTGCGTTGCCGTCGCACAAGGTGGCTACACCTGCAATATTTCACCTGCAATATATGTCTTCATAACGCTTTCATTGGCTGGTCAAGAAACGTGTCATTCATCAACCTTGACCTTCCTTGACCACACCTCCCAATTTTCGGCAACCATTGCCGAAAATCAAATGATTTGAAATTTCGGCAACGATTTCGCGCAGCTTTGCGTTGCCGTCGCAGAGCATGACACACAAGCAATTTCTTTCTCGCGACGGCAATGCAACGATTTTACCACCATTGCGGCATTGCCATCGCCAGAAAAGTATTGCCCGTGTATCCGTAGCTTAAGTCTTTTCTTAATTTAAACTAAACAGGGTATTTATTTATTTATATTTAGGTATATATATTAAGCTTTGCTGTCCAACAATACTAAAACAATCACAAGAACAAAACGGCTCAGGAACATCAACACAGCGTCAGCCAATACGTTGATGACCTTGTTTACACATTCAATCTACATGCACGATGTAAAACATACGTGCATCTACTGTCGTACACACGATACACTCATTCAACAGCACGTCACAAATCCTTCGCCTGCGTACGTGAGAGCCCTGTGTGTCAGCCCTGTTCCGATGAAATATTAGCCAACATATCCCTCGTATTGATTTATACATGAGAGCCAGGGCGAAAAAGTATCGGACCGGTTGACTTAATTATCGAAAAGGTGCATTAAAACAGACACAACAAACTAATCCATTTAAACTTAAAGCAGACTCAAACTAGCTCATATGAGCCTGGAAGCAACAGTTTTTTGTAAAGTTCACTTGTCTCGTTTAAAAAGGCATTTCTCAAATATTATTTTCCACGATTTCGGTTGATCTAGATCAAATACGGTCCCAGTGGCATATACTAAGTAATACGTTTAGGGTAACAAATTTACGAAACTTACAGCTGTATTGAAATGGAAAGCTGTGTATGCTTTACGCAAAAAACTAAAGCAACAAAATCCGTAAACATTAAACAGTCAAAGCAAACTTGCCCCGGCTAGCAATAATTCACTCTTATTTATTCAAAGCAGATTTGCTTGAAAGCTGAGTGTATCAAACAATATTCCAAATATTTATTTTTGAAAATATAAATGTTTGTTTATCCCACGCCAAGTAAACAGCCATATTTTTTACATCAGTAAGGATCGCCACCCACGCACGATGAAACAGATACACGCCCCTGCGATTACTGACGAACTTTAGATTCGTCGGAACTTGCAACGTTAGCTCGGGGAATATTGGGGAAGGGAAAGTTGACAAGTTTGATCGATTTAGTACTCTTCAGTTCATGAATGTACTAATGTCATAATTGCAACGCTTAATTAATTTTTGTGAATGCATGCATTGCTAAACGCCAATCCGGTAGAGTCTCAAACTGTGCAATTTAATTGGCTGCATGTAACAAATAAAAAATAAAGCTATAGTAAATCACTACCGTATAGAAGATACATTGAATCGAATTCAGGCTTGTTGGTTGCTGGTTGCTGCGCGTGCTAAAATTACATAATAAACAAGGACGGATTACAAACATTGTTTACTGAAATGAAGAAATTAAAGAAATAATTCAAATGAGCGTCTTCTGTAGAAGAGTAAAAGAGGTACAGACCACTAAATTAAATATAAACGTCACACAATCAATTATTACAATCACGTATTAAGCTTGAATGTTAACAGATACCAAGATTATTTTTCGGTGATGCTTCCTTTGGCAGATGCTTCCATTTTAACTGCAGGACATTGCATATGATTCACTTCAAGTGAGGTTACGCGATTTGTTCCACGGTGTTTTCTCGTCAAAAGCACGACAATTATGAATAACAACACGATAACAAGTGCAACACAAATCAATGTGACTATCATCGTTGATCCCAGTGGACTGGATTCAGTCTCGTCTGCTAAAATAAAGTTGAAAGGAATTCAAAATCACATTAGATATAACCTTGTGATCATGGCTCAAACAATGGCTCAACAAATGGCTCAAACATTTCTCAAGTGAGTAACGCTAAACTTCTGGGTGTGGGAGTTGATTCAGAACTGTCGCTTGATAATCACGTTAATTCTACTTCAAAGAAAATTTCAAATCGACTTGGAATTTTGAAGCGAGTCAGCTCATATCTTGCAATTCCTGAAAGAGTCTTGTTCTATAATGCAATGCTCAAGCCGTTGTTCATGTACTGTAGTGTTGTTTGGTCTAATTGTAGACAAGACAACATATTGAAACTTTTCAAGCTTCAGAAGCGTACCGCCAGAATAATTTTAAATTTGGAACCACGGCATCCGTCTATTGATGCATTCAATCAACTTAATTGGATTCCTTTTTATGTCGAATCAGATATCAGGAGGTGCATGTTGGCGCATAAACGTATTAATGGTGAGGGACCAGAATATATGAAAGTTTGCTGGTTTTGAATAACGAAGTGCACTCTCGTTCCACACGTGGTGCAGGACTGTTATTTAGAACGCCGAAATATTATCGTGAAACTGAGGGTGGTAAAAGGTTTTCAACATGCACAAGTAAACTTTGGAACAGTTTACCGCTGAACATAAGATCCATTGCATCAGCCAAAACATTTAAACAGTCTATTATTAATATATTTTTAGAATATCAGAAAGAACATAAACATTTCACTACTTTTACTACAATATCTTCAAACTATTAATTTTGTATTTTAGAAATTTTATTTATGTATATATTGTTTAGTTAATCTAATATGTATTATTGTAATATTTTATTGTATCTGAGGGCCACAGGTTTGTTAGTGTGAATTCACTATTATGTGCTACCCTCGTAAAATAAAGTTTTTCATTCATTCATTCATTCATTCATTCCTGTTCATCCATCCTGAAATTTCGAAGTAGTTGTTATAATTGTTATCCCTATATGCATGGGGCGTTCCAGCGGCGCTAGGTGTGGCGCGAGTTTGGCGTGGGGGTGGGGACACTCGTTGATAAATTGATAGGAAGTAATGGGTAAATTAATATTTATCGGCAAAAGAGTCTGAGACGAAAAAGCGAAGAGGCTGTGGCGGAGCAACCCCAGATCACATCAAAATTAAAATGAAACAGGAATGGGAAGAAAGTTAATTAAGGAACTTACATGTTTACATGGCTTTAGTGTGTCCTTTATGGAAGTAATAAAACTTAAAAATGTATCAAAAGACTAACCTGCATGGTTGTTTTCGTTGTTGATCTTTTCCCGATACATAATAGGACCAATAGAAAGTTGGTAAGTGCGGTAAGTAGCATCAAATGACGATGCCTCACGACGCTTTCTGTTTGAACATGTAGTATTTCGAGCACAAACCGAGTCTGATATGTTCCTGTTACACAGTCCTATGTCACAATGGATGTAAACAAAGCTGTGATTGGCCACGAATCTGAAAACTTTGATACTAAATGCATGACGCGGCGACAAACCGTGTGTATGGTGGGTGATGGTCGTGTCTTTATCGCAGCTAGAAATAAATTAACATTCAGAGAATATGTGGTTGTTTGCTAGTCATCCTTAATTGCAGGTAAGAGCAAACCTTAATTATTAATTAAGGTTACAGAACACCTTTCAGTGTTAATTTTGCCTAAAATTTTTTATTGGTTTCCATGAAAGCATTAGATTAGTTCTACTATCTTACCAAGTTTGAACGAAAAATATTGAACACTCGCAGAGTTATTTAATAAAATACATTTCGCTGCAATAAGAAAAACATTGAAAACGTAATATTCAAATTCAATTTTCTCCCGAAAAAGTTTACGGTAATTACTGATTTTCAAACGAGTTGTGCTCCTGCGGGTTTCAACCAATTTTTCTCAAATAAAGACGTCAGTTTCAAAATTGTGTTCGGCTTTTTTTAAATTTTGGATATTTTAAAAATAAAGAGCAATTCACTCAAACAACTCAGAAATATATTGCAGTCGTCAAAGAAATCGCCATATCAGCGGAATGACGAAATAAACAAAAATTTCCGAACACAATTTTTTAGAACAACTATTTTACTGTATAAAAATGATATTTTCATAAATATAACTTAAAACCAGCAGGAGCACAACTCAAAACCGTAACGGTACCACGATTTAAGATTTTCCTGAATAATTCTTACATTATTTTATTGTTTGTTAATTTTACAACTTTGCCATATATTGCATGCACTGGAGAACATCTGGTGAAAATTTGATGAAAATCGGACTGATATTGAGCGCGCAGTAGCGATTTTCCACGAAACGCCAAAAAGGGTGTCCTGTAACCTTAAAAGACGCAGCTGAACCTGATCCAGTCGAATGCTTACTAAGCACGCCCCTGGCAGCAACCTTGCTATTCATGTCTGATTACGGAGCACATCAGCGGCGGAACGGTCTGTTTACTCAAAGGATATCCCAACCAACCATGTCAACAGTACCCGGAAAGAACACACGATTTTTGCTGCAGCGTTGACTCTTTTCAGAGAAGTGTTCTGAGTCCACAGCGGGGAGATTCTATCTAGAGGTGTTTGCGCTACTAGTTCCCCAGTTGAGGTAAATCGTGTTTTTTTTCTTCAAACATACCACTTATGTTTAATATTTTACTTTAAAATGCTCAAAACAGTACTCTTGTTGGAGCTAAATGTAATTGTAATGTTGTGACCTCGATATATAGTTCTATAATCTGATTTCGATAAATTCAATAAACAGAACAACGGCTCATGCAAGAGATTGTAGATCTCATTCGTATTCTGGCAGCAGATGCAAAGGGAGCTGCAAAGACGTTGCGCAAATTTAGTAAATCTGAGATAGTAAAATAAAAGGAAGCTGTCGATTAACATACACGCCACTGGCTAGGCTAGAAATCCAAATTCAATGTTGCGCAAGCCCTTGTGTTCAGAAAAACTCACCCTTCAGAGATGAATTCATAATGAGGTGTATCAAATGGCTTGGTAGTCGGTGTCGCCCGGCATGTTTCGGCTCTTACAACGATATCCCCGTTCCGGGTGCTGACACCATACTCAATGTGGATACGGTCTTCAAAACTTTTAAAAGCTGGATACTGCTCGGATGTGGACGAAAGGAAACCGTCATCGGCGTACGAACCCATCACAACGGTAAAGTTTCCCAAATTACCTAAAATGAATATTCCAAAAGTCAGCTACCGACAATAAACAATCAAAAGAAAGTAGATTTGTTTATTTAAAACCAAACATTTTTTAGGATATAATATATCGTTTATCTTTTTTATGTGTGATTCTTATCTTTTAGGTTACTTTGGTAAGACAGCTAGGATTTATATTTTCAATTGATAAGATATCTTCTGTCAAGAAATTTCAAGGACCTTGCTTGATTTGTGGGCCCCTTTTGAGCTGGGTGCAAAGTTCTCCACTACCGCCCTCCCCCTCTCTGCGGCCCTGCTGCCGTTAAATTTTGGGGTAAATTTGAATACCTATATAGGCCTTAACAACCTAATTTATAGCTCCAGATGCGAAGTCAAGAGAAATTAATACAACTAATACAATTAATTAGTTTTGAAACAGATTTGGTTTTGATATGTTTTAGTCATATTTTCCAGCCAAACCGACAATACATGCAGTCTTTCAAATAGTCGGTATAAAACATAGACATTTTTACATGTATATAAACAATCGCACACTTTCAGCTCGTGCAGTCGTGCTTCACTGATGTTACTTACTTTTTTTAATTTTGACTTCCTGCTTTGGAGGCGTAAATTTAAAACCACTGACAGTTACTAACCGGCTATATGCACATCTGAAATTAAACAGGAATGATTGTTTCCTAGTAATGACTGGCCCGGGTGCGATTGGAGCAGCTACTGTCAACACATTGCTATAATACATTTCTTGTTCTGTTTCAGAATAGTTCGTTCCACAATCATTCAATTTCGTCTTCACAAACACATGTGTTTGATTGTAACTTGCTTTACACAAACCGTCCTCAAGATAAATGTTGTCAATGTCCAAAGATATTACTTCGGACCTTTCAACCACAACTTCAATAAAATCTTTATCGCAGATCACAAGATATGAGCTTCCTGGAAAAAATATATTCCGTTAATATTAGGTCCATTGCAGAACGATAAAATAAAGCCAAGTGAATCAGTCCCTGCAGTTTGATATGATACATAGATTATTACATTACATTATTATCATTGCTTTCCTATAGCTATGTTTATCCCAACCCACCCTGCCAACGGGCACCTATGGGAGGAAACAGGGGCGCCGGGAGAAAACCCACGATTTTCGGCAGAGCGTTGACAGACTCTTTTTACATGTATGAGCTGTATTGCGTGAATCAAACTCAGGATCTCAGAGGTGAAAGGTGCTTACTATAACAACTGCGTCACATACTGTGCGGACGAAGAGAACAAAGGGATTTTCAATTTCAGGAGAATAAAAACAATTTACGCAGTCGCAATGCAAATGACCCATTAGAATTTGATTGGTTTATTTTAGTGCAGTAAATCTCAAACAGCAGTGTAGGCTAAATTTTTGCAATTTTGCTTTCCGTATATTGATATTTTGTAATTTTGCATTCCTATATGAACAATAAAAGATTTAAATGTAGACTATTTGATATGTATAAATTTAATCGCAATGAGTCTATAACACCCTTAATCTAACACACTACATACAGTAGGTACATATATTTTGAAAGACATAAGAGATTGCTATATACAAGTCCAAAAACCCTAATTAATTGGCACATTTGGCAATGCGTAGTACATATCACAAGGTAAATTGAAAAGGTTAGACTGCAGCATTGAATACACTCCCAGCGAATTCCTCGCAGGGAACAAAATAGCTTAACACTCTGTGGCCATTGCGTTGCTAAGTTTGTGAAAATCACATTATTAGTAGTATTTCTGTATGTTCAGCTACTATTTTATTCGTTTTCCTCTACTAGCAACTACTCGTCTCGAAAGGATTGCAATAGTCCAATCGATTAATTCGCTTGAGATATTTTTAAAGGATGTTAAAACACGCAACTATTTCGTACATAATATTTATGTATTTGCCTATGGTGACCAATCTTGCATGCATTTTAATTTATTTGTTCTTTGTCATCTCTACAGATTCTTGTCTTGGCTCATCTCCACAGTCTTCGTGAAAAATATTGCCACACTTTACATCACTGTGTTGAATTGGACATTCACCGTAATTAAAAAGCATATTTATATACCCTAACTCCGTACAAAAACGTTGTGTGTAGGGCGTTCGAAATGTTATGCAACATTGTAAGGTGGAAAAGGTGGGGGGGGGGGGCGGCTATGAACATAAAATTGCGAATACAAGGGCACATAAATATGTACGTGCATTCAAGAAATCAGCTACAGTATCAATCACTAAACGCGCAAAAGGACTTTTTGACTAGCACTGCATGCATAACTGGCAATTGACATCAACAAAATTCATTCCAGAAAATCACAATCATTTATTAGTATAAATTTTGTATATCAATTGAGCTTTCGCGCATTCTGATTGGCTAGTTGACTAGAAAATCTGAGACATTATTTACCACCTGTAGTAATTGATGTTTTTCAAAAAGCATGATTCGGCAAATTTGGTTTCAAAATCGACAAAATATTGCAAAAATCGTCCCCAGAAAACGAAAGAAGTACAAAATGTTGTATTTAACTTGAAAACTAGGATTCCTTTATTATTTTACTGTGTCGAACATATTCACGGTCAATTTAAAACTTATTTAAAACTCCGAAACATTCACTTCAAACAAATAGCAACTATTCCCGACTTTTGGAAAAACCTTGCCGTGATTTTATTCTTTAAAATCCATTTTATTTTGTATGCTATAGATTTCGAATTCCCAATTTGTACGCGGATACTATTTCTTTTGATATGTCATGTTTTCATTGTGCTGTATGGTGTTCTGACCGCTGAATTGTGTTTTCGAAACTTGTAAAGTTATATAAAAAGTGTTATTAAAACTTTATTTCGAACGATATAGTTTTGCATTCCATTTTACCAAATTCCTCAGCCATTTCCTGAAGAAATTAATGCTAAACAGTCTGGTGAAAGAGTCCGTTGTTGTTTATATTCCAAGCAGATTTCGAGAGAAACAACTTTGTATAATAAAGCAATAATGTCACACAAGAAGCCATTTTGAAAGCGCGTGCGTACAAGAAACACTGCAACACTATTAGTGAATAGGCCGAAAACTGTTTTATTTCTGAAATTTAATTGAATTCATTTTCGGATATTTTGTTTTATTCATTAAAAATTTATACTAAAACAATTATTCGCCTCAGGCTCAGTGATTACGGTGAATATTCACCTCGACTTCGTCTCGGCGAATATTTACCGGTAATCACTTCGCCTTCGGCGAATAATTGTTAATTGTCAGTTAGCACAAAGCATACCTTAAATGTTATCAACCTTACCACTTCCATTTATGGATCTTTTAATACGAGTTTTCATCACTTGTTGCCCGTCAAGCGCAGACAGCTCATTATTTGATTTATCTTCCAGGCCAGGTTTTCCTTTATTTTCCTCTATTTAAGAAGCAAAATCTCAAAATCAAATATTTCTGATTTATATGCATGCTATTTTATTAACATGAAAAATTTCGGCCGTACAATTTGTATATATAAATTTTACAAGAATATAGAATGAATGAATTCATACCTATTAATTTTCCCTTCTCCCATGATTTTTCCAATGAAAATTTGTCCTTCCTGTCAACGCCATCAGCTTCAATTCCATAAAGACCTACAAATGAAAATCGAAGATATTTCAAGACCATTAAAATTGACATTCTGAACTAGAAATACATGCATGGCGACACCCCTCACCTGGCTAGTAACCCTATACTTTCCAGACATGAAGTATTTAAATATGCATGAATATGAATCCATCTCAATCCGAAGGGATTCTGCGTGCATGTATTCCAAACACTTATGTATTTCTGTATGCATGTATTTTGAATCCCGCCGCGGCTTTCTAGCTGGTGTAATATTATCAAGTATGTACCTACGCTGGTATTATTACTACTTCAAATACTTCATGTTTTAAACATATGACGGTTTTGCTAGGAAGGCGAGGTGATTCTTCATGCATGCATTTCTAAACCACTATATTTCTAAACATGTATTTGTGCATGCATCTATTTTGAATTCCTCTCGATCCGCATGCAGCGTTATAGTGTTATTATCAATTAGCTATACCATGACACAAACAGTTATGTTGTAAAAGAAACTACTCACCTGTTGCAGATAGCCTCTGAAACTGTATCACCTGAAAATGAAAGATGAAGCAACCGTTACTTGAAATGCAAAAACCGTTACTTACGATACAAAACACCGGAGTTTACAATCTATGAGCAGGGATGTATATTTGAAAACAGCTGTAGATGCCGAGGTGCTAGGTGGGGAGAATCAACTACAAAAGATAAGTATTCAAAGACCATTGTGCTGTGATAATTCGCCGTTGGAAGATGTGAACAAAAAGCTCTCGCAAAATGCCAAAAATGTGTTTAAACGTAAGCCCGCGGATCAAAGGAGAATTGTCAGTCGCGCGACCTTGTCCCTGGTAAGCTGTTCCACCCTTAACGCCTGCTTGTATTCTAAAAGCTCACTCACACTCAAAGAGTGCAGGTTCAATTTCAGCTTCCCTTGAGTGTCAGTGGTGCTTTTAAATAGCTGGAGGATTAGTCTCGCACCTTACTACGTGACTACTCACCCTCCAACTATTCAAAAGCAGCAATGACACTCAAGGGATTCACAGATTGAACTTCCACTCTTTGAGAGACAGTTGTGCTTTGACAATACAGTTGGAAAACTCACTAAATTAAACCTTTATTTTTTCAATCTACAGCTTGAAATGTCCTCAGTAACAAAATGCGTGACTATTAGTCTCATCAATATTCTCGTTTGATCTGGGCTTGATGCTAGCGCTTGAAGATATTTAACTGAAATTAAATATTGACAAAAATGCTGGCCCTAATAAGTTTATTATAATCTAGAAAAACTAGCACCATAAAAACTTACTAAAAGTAGAGCCAAAGCTCTTTTACAACTCTCTCGTAACATTCTAGCATCAGAGTGGCGCCTTTAATCTGCACACAACTCGACCAAACATCATCTTTTCAACTGTCAAGGTTGTGTCCTAGTTTTTATTTTGATTTCAAGATAAAATAGACCCCGTAACAACGCAATGAATATAAAATACTGAAAAATATTTTGATCCCCACATATATACGTATTTCTAATCATGCATATCATATGACATAGAAACGATATTTGCAATATTCTTATCAATATTTGAAAAGACAAGATTCGTTTTAAAACACCTGATTTAGATCTTATTTCAAGAAAGAAATTGTCAATTCTAGTATGAACAAATTATATGGGCTCACAGATGGAAAGCTTTGCAATAATTAACAGTTATTCTACGAACTCGAGTCGAATATGAGTTGATAGCCGAATCGGCTATCGCTCATATTCGACGAGAGTGAGTGGAATAACTGTTTTATTATATACACAAGGTCTGAATTCACCGACTTTGCTTTTCGGATATTTTCAATATTTTTCTATTTTGTTTATGTTTTTTTCTTCGCCGTCTTTCGGCGGATTATTTCTTCAAAAATATATATTTTTAACCATTTTAAATATTAAAAATTCATTTGTTGACCTGTAAACAATTTGTGCGAGTTTTTTCATTGTGTTTTTACTCCTGCTAAGGCTATAAAAGCGAACAACTTGCTTTTTTCTCGTTCGCAAAAATCGGAAATTCAGTTTGAGCCGCCATTTTGTTTTTCTCTACTAGTAGGATATGAGCTAATATCCAGCTAGTAGAGAACCAATCAGATTGCAGAATACCTCATATCCAGACCTTGTGTATATAATAATGAGTATATATATATATACGTGGTGATAATCTAGTTTTGATAGTGCTACTTTAACTGGTGCTTAGGAAATGGAATTCAAGGGCGGGCCCTCTTTTAATGACCTTGGAGATTGCAAGGGTCTTCCCCTGCTCCGCTAAAAATCAGTTAGCCATGGCAACAGGTGATGCTAAGCTAATAAATCTGCGGTTTGAATAATGCAAATCTTTAAAAAAATTCACAGGTCGACCTGTTGCCATGGCTAGCAGCTGGCACTGATACCTGTGTTTTTAAGCAAACAGGTGCATTACTAAAAAAATAGATATGATTGTACATACACGACTGACAAAACAAGATAAAAAGATGACATCTAATTATGTTTTGGCTATATTGTCTTTTAATTGATTTAATTAGATTTGCCAATGGTAAATAATAAAATTGATGGCCCTCTGCCTCATATGTAGAAGTTGATTCATAAATGAACGTTGCTAATTTTATCCAAGCGTTGGGAGTGGGAAGGAAGTTTTTCCTTACAATTTAATATTCCTAACTTTCAATTTCATTTTCCTTTCTCAAAAATCCTAAACTTGGAAGGGGGTTGATATTCTGATTCATTCCCATTTTGATTTCGAATATATTCCTAGTCCTACTCTTAGTATTCATATTTCTACCATCATGCATTATTCATATTCGGAGAACTTCAAAACCCTGTATTCAATATTCCCAATAGGATCTATGAAACACACAAAGAAGTATATTGACATAACTAGTGGAGTTTGTCTGGCTAGGGTTGCAAAGATTACATACATGTAAATTTACGGTAGCTCCAGAGTGACAGAAAGACATGCGTAGGAATTTGATAGACCATAGGTCGAGTATATGCTGATATGAATATTTGGAATGTTTACTGCTGGCATCTAGCTTTCTCAGACTGAATTGTAATTTCAGACTGCAAGCAGGCTACTGCATGGCACCCAATTGTTGCTTTCTGTTTGGGTTGTTAGCAAATTACAGTATACATAAATGGAAGAACTTTTTTGGAAGCAAAGGTGACTTGTGGTCTTTGCGTCGTCCAGTTACCATACCCCCACTATAAACTAATTCTTAAACCTACATAATTTTACGTAACAAGGTAGCACAATCGCATGCACAATTCTTCAAATTTTAAATTAAACAACAAATTAACGCTTCGCAAAACATTTTAAAATACTCAGAATACTAAGGTCGCGTTTACACTGCACTTTTGGATCGATCTCAGATCGATCTTCAATAAAGCGGTCCTAGTCTGAATGGTAAGGAAAAAACTGAGATCAATCTCAGATCGATCTAGTCCAGTCGGATCGATCTGATTGAGGTCGATCCTGCCTTTTTCTGAATGCGAACGTAAAAGATGCTGGAGATCGATCGAAATTCGTTCTCGGGCCTTTTTTGTCTCGGCAAAAAATCAGGCGATTGTAATTCGCAGGCTAGAATACGAGCTTTCGTGCCAATTTTATTATCAGTTTACGTTGGTATAAATAAAGAAATGGTTGCTAAAAAGGGAGAAATTTGGTCAGAAAAAGAGTGTCTCGCACTTCTCTCTGCATGGGGCGATAAGGAAATACAAAAAAGTTTCGTGGAGCTATCAAAAACTCCGATGTTTACAAAAGTCCGGAGGCTTTGATCGCGACTAGATTCAGTGTAGAACGAAAGTGCAGAGTTGCAAAACCTGTTCAAATTGCCTTCGGGTAAAATTTAAAGTTTTCACACATTCTACAAGGTAAATTGAATAAATACTAAAATATGGTTTTATCAAATAGCAATATACAGTATATAAACTTATTAACTGATTCTGAAAGCATAAAATTCGATGCTTCTAATATATAATTTGCTGTAATAGATTTATAATTTGGACAAATTGGACAGCCCTTACCTACTACGTCTATACATCCTATATGATATATTGAATATAAAAGAATATAAAAAATCAAGTCATGGACTCAAGATAATATTTACCTATACTAACTGCATTATAAACTTTATAAGTAATAACCTAGATAACTAACAAGTTTAAGCAACGATAGATTCTGAATCTGTAATAAACGATATACTGAATCTGTAATATTTAACACGATAGTTTATGAATCTGTAATAAAAAGCACATCGGTACACGCGTAAGAATAGGCAATTCCCGCTTTTAATTTATGTCCGCAGGGTTCGCATACTAAGTTTCACACGTCAACGGAACCGTTTTTCGCACAGAGTAAGGTGTGGCTTTTTTGTCGTAACCCATATTCTTATAAATGATCTCACCCACAAAATCTCTCGTGTTTCGCGAAAATGTAAACTCATCACACGTGCTGCTAACATTATTTTGTTAATTAGCTATTTTTTCTTTATCAATGTGTATCTAGGGGGGGGGTGGTAGTCAAAGTAGTTGGGGGGTGGGAGGTGTGTGACAAAAAGGGAAGTGGTTGTTTGAGGGATGTATAGCTAAAAGCTGCATGGCATTAGAGATAAAGACAAGTAGGTGATTGATCGGTTTCGCCGTTCCTATGGATATTATATATTTCTGATAATATAATGTTAGACATTTATATAAAACTTTCAATAAAGAGCTTAGAAATTTCTAATTCGGGTACTTTAAAACGAAACGACTCAAAGTTTTTGCTGGCGTATAACCAACAGATCTTTCAGATGAGACAGTTAAACTCGTTCTTAAAGCAAATGGATTCAAATACATTCATTCACGTAAAAAGGGAGTGAAAAGGATTTGATATAATTGGGCTCAAGTTTGCAAAGCAAGTTCGCGACACATTAAATCAAATGTGTGGACAAAAACACGTTTATTTGGACGCAGTTGGCTTCGCTCATGAATATAACCCTCATGATTAGTCGATGGCACATAGAACGATGGCCTGGCGGAATTAGAATTATATACCTAATAATTTTACAAATTGCAACTTTTATTATGCGCGGCAAAAATAACCATTTTTGAGCGGAAAGTGGTTATTTTTACTGCACGTAAATACAAAATTTGCGAACTTCACATGCAGGGCTATATTTTCTTCATTTTACAACATTTTGCAAACAAAATTTGCACTTTTACTCATTATAAGATGCTCTTTCCAGGTGCGGTGTTGGATTTCATTCTTCTTGTTTGTATCAAAATTTCGTCCATAGCTGGAATCACCAATTAATGGAAGCATTTAAGTTTTCCGTGCGTGTATGCATTGTACCATATGAATAATGGCTGCAAAACGTTTCCATGTTTACAAGTTGAAATTGCCAGTAATTCGTTACTGATTTTGTGTTGACATGTATTTGATATTCTTATTCGCTTGTACGGTGGTAAACATTAAAGTTTTGAAAAAATAATTATATAAGAAAAAATTTAAACACAAATGATAAACCCGTATTCGTCTTGTAATTTGCTGGCGTGTTATGGCGTATAATTTATTGCAGAGCGACATAAGTGTGAAAATATAACGTCATAAAAGTGCTTTCTCTTTACCGCATAAACAGCGGGTGTTAACCAGACACGCAAAAGCTAGGTTCAAACGCTCCTATAGTACAAGCAACTAATCTGTGTGGAGTGTCTTGTTTCTCGAGCTTCCTCGCTAAATTATGTATTCTCAAAAGTATCAAGTAAATAAAGTGAATCATTACCTTATCTTCCTCAGTTCAACAGGTACTCGAAAATTCGTACTTATTGAATGCGCGCACAGGTACGTTTATCCCCCGATGCGTGTTTTATCCGCCCATCCGTGTTTTATCCCCCCATCCGTGTTTTATCCCCTCATCCGCGTTTTATCCCCCATCTTTGCCGTCCGTATACATCCGACGCGCGTTTTATCCCTACCCGACTGTTGTTATTACATAATTAAATGGACTTAACGGGGCGAAAACATTTTATCCATTTCATAATTTTGAATAATGAAAGTTTATGAAATTATTTCAGAAAAGCCGGTCACCGCGGCCGGCTGATATATACCGGCTGATATATATATATATATATATATATATATATATATATATATATATATATATATATATATATATATATATATATATATATATATATATATATACATATATATATATATATATATATATATATATATATATATATATATATATATATATATATATATATATATATATATATATATATATATATATTCCAATACATTTTCTACTATACATTTTCCAATTAAAAGCATTGCCATATCATGCAATCAATTTTAAAATTAATTTTATAGCGTATTTAAAGTGCTGTGTAAATATAATTTTTATATTGTTTTAATTAAAGGACACTGTTTGGTTGTCCAAACACATGCAGATTTGAGGAAATATGCAATGAAAATTGTCATTTTTCTTGGTTAATTTATCATTGGTCATAATCACAAGGGTCCAAGAAAATTTCCGGTGAATTTATTTTCCGCGGCAAGTCCACAAAATTAAATATTGTAAATATAAATTTAAATAACACTGATATAATTGTTGTAATTAAAGATACTTTTTTGTCGGTTTATAAAAATATGTTTAATCGCTTCAGACATCCCGGGTATATATTCATGCATTTGTTTCAGTATTAATGAAAAAAGGATTATTTGTATCAATTTATTAAGTATAATTGGGGCAAATATTAAAAATTTCAGTTATAAAAGACGGACATCTCAAAGCGTGTATATAGATGAAACTTAATCTTCTTGTGCAAAACAGTTATGAAGCTAAGCAAATTTTATTTCGTATGTTTTGTGGTGGTGTATATTTTACATCCGGTAACATGTCTGCCACAGCAGTGGCGATTCGGACTTGGCCATGCCATGGTATGTAACAATCTTTAAATATCTAAGACTGACGTTGCATGCATGCTTTTTATAGGATGAATACCAGAAAGAGAGATATCTCGTTAAAATATAAGAAATAAACAAAATGTTATTCATTGTTTTCATCCTTGTTGCAACCTTTTGGTTTAGTGAATCTTTAAAGATTTTGATTAAAGGAACTTGTGTTTGAAATTTCGAAGGAACTCGTTTTTGAAAACTATTTGAATCTATTACCAGGAAGAAGAAAGGATCTCGTCAGTCTTGTGATTTTAAGTTAGTAGTATAGCCTGACAATAATATTGTCCTATTTTCATTCTTGTCTCAAGAGTGACAGATGTACGTTCGAACAACCATGCACAGGGCCATCTGACTGCTCGTGTGGCACCATGCCTTTAATGTGCACAAAAGAACCTCCAAAGAGATGTGTTATCCATTTCGTTGGCATACCGGGACCTCCTCCACCGCCAACATTGGAACCACCCAAAAAAAACACCGAAAAGCCAAGAAAGAAAGAGAAAAAAGCACGGAAACAATGCCGAAAAGGACAAGGAAACAATGGAAAGTAGAAAGAAAACAACAGTGAAACCAAAGCAAGTCAAGCAATTAGTTCTAAAAACGGTTTCGATAATGCTACAATTATTATTAGTATAATTTTTCAGTAGTCGCACCTAACAGTAGAACCATATTAACAAGTAAGGATGTATGCATAATAAAAGAAACCACGGTGTCCATTATTTCATTTACTGAGCAGCGAATTATTTTGAGTCTTATTCCAGATGCCATGGAGAAGCTCATGCGATACGGGTCTGTGCACCATTATATGATCTAAATTTTAGCATATTATTACATTGAGATTGAAGCACATATAATATTTTAGTAAATCATGTTTACGAATTTCACTAATTGAAAAATAGATGCATCCTTTGTCGTTGAATACATGCGTGCATAGAGATTTCATCTCTTTTCGTTCATGGCCATGCATATTATGCTGCATGCATATGGTGATAAGAATTTGCCGCTATTATAAGCGCGGAGCGCCTATGTGCGGGTAAAACGTTTCTTTGCCGCCATAAGTTATGAAATCCAATTGCAATTCCGATTTCCAATTCTGCTAACATATAAAATCACATTCATCCCCCTCCTTCTCCTGTTTAATGTCATGAAATTATCCTATTTTAGCTTCCTTTTTTATTCATTTTTTCTGTCATTCTTTGGTAAAATGATTTTATACAGTGATATAATATAGAGTATTTTATCCCTTTTTCGCCAGATTTTCTCGAGAATTACTACAAATTTTTCGTTTTTCTAATCATTAAAACATAACTTGCTCAATAAAAACCCTCGGCCATTTTCGTCTGCATGGCAGATAACTAATTTAATTTTTTCACCAAATTTCCACGATAGCTATAATACCATGCCAAACAAACCAAGATATAAACAGAGTCACAGAGCACAACACAGTGAGTAGTTCAGTGCATAATGATAGATTAAACTGCATAACCGCAGCAGATATTGAAACAAATTCAAAATTAGGACCCTTAATTGCCAGGAAGCTAAAACCTTGTCAATAAAATTCAATTATTTTAAGCGTTAACTTTATTCGAGCTTGATTCGTGGCAAGCTGCCAATTTCCGATCAGTTGATTTCAAGTTGATTGACCAATCAAAAAGCTTTTATTACGTTAGCAGAAAATAAAATTTCATCAGAAATATTTGCATTTGGATATTAAAATTTTATAGAGCAATTTTTTCATACAGACTTGGCCCCGTCATGTCGAGTTATTGAACAGACATGAAATTGGGAGAGCATTCAATCACTATAGAGGTGTTCTGAGATAGTGCATAGACCAACACTTCCCATCTTTCCGTGTCCATGCGCGATAACTCAATTGCATGAGCACGCCAAATCATGAGAATATTCATAATTCCTTATTCCTGTTGAATGAAGAGAAACTGCCTGTCTATGCAGATAGGATTTGAATGTTAATGATATTGCACGAGATGTGGAATGTTAAAAATAAAACGAAATAATCATCCTTATCAAACAAGATAATCATCCTTACAAGTATAGAAAACGTAAAGTATAAATATATTGTAAGAATTTTTACATGAATAAATTTTATTTAACTTCAATTTTAATTGTTCGGCACACGCATCAAAATTAATTGGATTGTACCTGGAGGAAAGTTTTAATAACTAACAGATCGGTGCACTTGCAACAATGCAGTTCTTGCTGGTGGCCATTTTATAATCCGAGTATTAAGAATCGTTGTTTCTTTAATCTGATTATGGTTATTTGTTGCCATGGCGGTACGAAAAAAGCGGGGGATGGGAGGGGGGGGGGGGGGAGAGGGGAGGAATTTAACTTACTAATTTTATGTTATAATAAATTATTAAGCCAAATCGCGGTTATAATCGTGTGAATCAGAATGTATGATTCTGTAATGATTCTGTATGCATATGAGACAGCCACAAAACCTTAATACGTCTAACTGATATGGCATTGACATTGGGGTTTGACATAATGAATGCATTCACATTGGGGTTCTTATTTCAGTATAGGTTACTGTTCCCGTTGCGAAAATCCTGTGTATACGGCTCTGTTTGTCGCTGTTCCCAATCCATAAAATAAAACAATAGCATACAGTGTATATACTGTATGTACGCAAAGTATGATCCTGCACAAAACTATTCATTTCAGAAGCAACCTGTAGGTTTCTTTAGACATTACCGATGAAAATATTCTTGTTAAGAATTTTAACCTGTTCTTGGTAAGTGCATGAATTACTAAAAACATTCTCACCAAACGGACAAGTAAAATTTTTCTTGTTTTAAGTGATAATGAAATTAAAATAAGTAATTAATTTCTGAAAATAAGAACATGCATTTTCTGAATAAATTTACTTATACGAGAACTCGTTTCGCAATGCACATTAGCCAATCAAAAAAGCGAAACAACAATATTAATTTGAATACCGAATGGCAATTTAAACAACCTTCCCGATTTTAAGTCGGTTCTTTACAAAAAAGAATAATCTAAACAACGACAGGGATAATTGGTAAAGTCCCCATAGAAAATGACCAGGTTGATTATTCAATGAACTAACAATTTCGCATAAGATCTCATATCAACTGAACATAACCTTGAATCACCGCGCAATCAACATGAAAGAAGCGCTATTTCCCATTTCAGCGTATACGATCATTTTTCTGTTGTTAGCCCCTGTGCATCCACAAGTATATATATTTGTATACATTGTTCACTATTGCTTATCCCTGTTCACCACTACTCGCAACGCGTATTTTTACCATTCAGAACTTTTGATAAAATTATTGCTTTACTCTTGTATAGACGCATAACTATACAAAATCCTCTATGCAAATTCTGAAACATATCTGAGAAAAAAAATTAAAACAAAACATTGGATATAATGTATACCTTTAATTTTGCTGAACACAACGAATCTCTATTGAAAGAATAATCAAGATGTTCTTGAATTATCAACTACTTACATAATTAGATTAAACAAGACGAAGAATATAATGAAAAGATGACCATATATGGTAACATTAAAATGTGCATTGCAAGATGCGTCATGTAATTTTAAGCCGAAAGTTTTATTTCGACATAACCATGGCCACGGCCAAGAAATCCTTCAATTTTCAGTTGATTCTTCCCACTATTGAAAGATCCGCCTCCTCCTCCACATGAACCCTGGTTAGTATCACCGGATGCTCCTCCAGAATATCCTCCTCCTCCTCCGGCGCCTCCTCCAGCTCCGTACGCACCGCCACCTCCCCCAAATCCTCCGACAACATTATATAGCCTCGCACGACCACCTGCTCCACCTTGAACAAATCCTCTTCCTCCTTCTCCTCCATCTCCATAAGCTCCACCAAAGTGTTTACTGCTGCGTCCATTGCTATAGAATCCACCACCACCTATAAGTATGTAGCGTCATAATAAAAATATTTTTGGTGAGCGAGTTTCAATGAAAGTTTGCATATTAAAATTTTCTAATTATATTTTAATTGGTTTTCTAAACGGAACTTTATATTTTCTTCTAAACAGAACGATTAATTTTATTGACAAAGCATTCTAATCGCATGCCCGTACCTGCATAAGTGCAAAAAATATAATCATAAAATGAACCATTTTCACGCGCCCGCGATCATTGAGGAACTTTAGACTTCGCTAATGCGTTTCTTTCCCCGGGTGTATATAGACGAGCGAAATTAGTACCCTCGCCCCGGGCTAACGCCCAGCTCGGGGATTATTTAAGATAATTGAAACAAAACTAGACTTGTAGTTAAGACATTAATAAAAAGTTTTCAAACATTTAAGATATAAAAAGAAACATAATTTAAATTAAAAATTATCATTTAAACCGGGAAGGCGTGTGAACATTTCTTGAAAAACTGTCGAATACCGAATTTAAGACACAAAAGTTAAGAAAACTATCGATAACTGTACTTTCCCTATGTCGCTCTATGATTTTTGACCGGTTGGGCTCTATCTTGGATTTTCAAATTTGGCGCGCCTCTTCAGCCGAGTCAGCAATCTAGGTCTCCTATATCTATGGTTCAGCTGCTAAGCATTAGCAAAGTCTAAATTTATCAATGATTGCGGGCGTGGGATACCGTGCGTTTTTTGTGTGGGTGGTCATCCTCACTGCGGATTGCCATGAATATTGCTTTAAAAGCTGGTCTATCGATAAAGGCAGGTTACAGTTTTATAAATAGAGTCCTTAAGCTTGACGTTTACGGCAAACCTCAAACCGCTAACGAAGTTTTTGATTTTACAAGTATATTGTAACCGCTTTTCATCAGTTTTGAAAGATATTAAACAATTATTAAACTAAGTCTGGTGGTAATTAGCAATGATTTAAGAAAGCAAATTAACGACTAGTCATGCATTCCCCAAAGCAGTAAATCAAGATTTCGCGTTTCAAGTTGACGTTTGGCGCCGGTATAAATTTCATGCTGCAACGACTACAAGGCCTCGTAGCAGTCCAAGTATGAAATTTTATAATATATATATTAAGGTCTCTAATAATATTTTAAATCGATTTGGGAAGCGTTTGTTGTTGAATTTTACCTTAAATTTAAGATTATATTACGTATAATAATATACGTAATATTGAACAATATTCTAAATTGATAAAGATTGAACAATAGATTGAACAATATTTATTGAATAATAACATACGTAATATTGAACAATATTCCAGATTGAACAATATTCTAGACCTTGTCTTAACAACTACTCCTGAAAACATTGTCAACCTTTCGTGCATCTCACCACCTACAATAGATATCTCGAATGACCACCATCTTTTATTCTTTGACATTTTACATAATTTAAAGTCAACTGGATACGACAAAAGAACTGTATTCGACTTTCACCTCCCTGACTGGGATTCTCTGCATGAGTCACTAAACCATCTTGATCTTTCCCCTGACACCACCTCTGACAATATCAATGCTGATTTCAGTGATTTGCTACAATGGAAAGGCTTATTCTCGGTGCGGCTGCTAACACATTCCACAAAAGTCATTTAAAAGACGTGGCACTCCCCCCTGGTTTGACGGTGAAGTAAAACATGTACTCAATCAAAGAAAACTGGTTCCGACGAAATGCTAAGCGTAGGTTGTGCTCCAAGCTTTGGGAAAAGTATCGAGAGTTACGACGAGTAACAAAATACGTCATCACCAACAAACAGAAACAGTCTTTTGAATCCATGACCGCCTTATTGAAGTCAAGTAGCAAGAAGTTTTGGTCAGTGTTTAAGTCCGTTCATAAGACCTCAAGCGTTCCCAACAAAATGACTTGGTCTGATCATGATGGAGTAACCTATACAGCCAACAACCCAGCCGACATCGCCAATCTACTAAATCGCTATTTCTGCTTCGTTTTCCAACCTTCTCATAGTAATAATGATGAACATACACTTTCCAACTCGAAAGACGACTCCATCACTAAATCGGATGCAATCTCCAACATCACGCTAACATCCGAGGAGGTCTACTACGTTCTTGCAGCTCTTGATGAAAACAAAGCGACTGGACCGGAGAAAATTCCTGCCAAATTGTTGAAGATCTGTACATCGAGCGTTTGTTCGTCTTTATGTGACTTATTCAACAAAAGCTTGTCCATAGGTAAACTACCGTGCGAGTGGAAACTTTCAAACATAATTCCAATTCCCAAGAAAGGCCCTGCTAACAAAGTATCAAATTACAGACCAATATTTCTCTTGTCTTTGGTCTTTAAAGTTTTTGAACGTTGCGTCTATAACCAACTTATATATCATGTCTCCAGTCAACTTCACCATCTACAATTTGGTTTTCTCGAAGGCAAGTCTACCACCTCTCAGCTTCTGCGCGTTCTTCATGATATAAATAAGTCGTTAGAAAACCGAAGCCAAGTCGACTCGGTTTACCTGGACTTCGCAAAAGCATTTGATAAGGTCAGCCATAACCTTCTGTTAGTTAAACTCCAGAGGTTTGGAATATAAGGTGATCTTCTGCTATGGTTCAAAGACTACCTCTCAGGACGCTACCAAAGAGTAACAGTTCTCGGTGAGTCGTCCCATACACTCCCTGTTCTATCTGGAGTTTCCCCAAGGTTCAATTTTAGGACCCCTACTGTTTCTGGTATTTGTGAACGGTCTTCCTGATTTAATTTCAACCCAATCGTCTGTGGCTATGTTCGCCGACGACACGAGGTGTTACCGTCCCGTGAACAAGTTAGCTGACTGCGAAAGTCTGCAAAATGATCTAAATAAACTTGTGACATGGTGCAACGATTGGAGGATGGACTTGAATCAATCCAAGTGCGGGGTTCTTAGCATTACTAGAAGTCGTCAACCAATCATTGCAGAATATCAGCTTATTGATACTTCGCTTAAGTTATTAATTACCCAGAAAGATCTCGGGATCATTATTTCCAACGACCTGAAATGGAACAAGCAAGTTCATGGCACGGTATTAAAGGCAAACATGATGCTTGGCTTCATCCGACGATCAGCCTCTGACATCAACAACATCCAAGCCCGCAAGATTCTTTATCTGTCTTTGGTTAGAAGCAAATTGGGGTATGCCAGTCAAGTGTGGGCACCCCAAACAGTAACTAACATCGCTACAATGGAAGCGTCCAACACCGTACCACCAAATTAATCCTTTCCCTCCCTTATAGATCAGACGTTTTGTACAAAGACCGTCTCCAGTCTATCGGTATTCTTCCAATCTGCTATTGGCTCGAGTTTCTTGAAAGCAGTGGCGTGCTGCGTAATATTTTTCTGGAGGGGCCACTGGGCTGTCAACCAATATGCGCCCCTATAATGTTACGCTTGATAAACGAGGGCAGAAGGCACGAGCCGACCGCCGCATGTGCGAGGTTTGTCTAGGGGGGTCCAGGGGCATGCCCCCCCAGAAAAATTTTTGAATTTAGAGTCTCTGAAATGCCATTTCCTGGACTTAGGGGAAAGATTTGACAGAAATCTGATGGTCAGGAAACGGCATTATAACGTGTCGAAATTTGCAATTTGGTTAGATTTTAGTAGTAGTACTTAAATTATGCAATGCTAAGTCTTCCAGCGATTAATCTAATCCCAATTCTATTCTCTACTGATCTAGTGTTCTGAATACATTTACAACTTACAGCTCTTTTATACAATAACACACGGACCCGACGCATATATGCATTTTAAGGTTTCCTTGCCTGGCTGCCAAAAGGGCGTGTTTCAGCATTATTTCATTACTCACATTACTCAAGTAATGTTTCTTGCGCAAACAACTAAACTGCGTACACAACTTTACATCAGTTATCATAACTTCAACTATCTAATTTGCGCCGCTTTCGTGATTCGTGAAGCATAATAAAAGGCATAATATAAGGGCCTAATACCAGCAAAAAATGGCATAATTCCCGTGATCGCTTCGAAACCTGACCAATATTCTGGTAATGAAACATTGCCTGTGATCACTGATCATGTTTCTATATGAACGATTTCGTGTGAGCTGTGAAGTAGCAAATAAGCTAATACGGTTAGGCAAAATAGTTTGTGATTTAATATACAACTTTGTCACCTATGCGCTTTTATAGTTTGTTTTATAGCCTATAACACACATTTTTTCTTGGCGGAAGCAACTATATTTTTTCGAGAATGCGTTTTTCCCGACCCACTTCCAAAATTCGGCGCCCCCTTTTCATTTTTGCGCCCCCCCCCCATGAATTGCCAGCTGGGGGGGGGGTGGTCCCCCGCCCCCCCCCCCTGCCAGCACGCCACTGCTAGAAAGATTTACTTTATCTCTACAACTGTGTTGTTAATGACTCTGATACAAATATCTCAATACGGGTTTCTAATTGTAGAACCAGAAACTCTAATTCCGACAATGGTATTCTACTAAATGTACCTAAATCCAAGACTGTTAGCTTTCAAAACAGTTTTTACGTAAGAGCACCCAGCGTTTGGAACCTTCTATCCGATATCCTCAGAGACACTACAAGATCTACAGCTTCCTTTAAAAGTTTACTACTTAGATACTACTTTAACCTTCTCAAACACGTCTACAACCCAGACAATCCTAGAATCTTTAAATCGGTGTGCGTCAAATGCCACTCTACTAGTTCTATTCAATATTTATCTTTCAGATCATGTTGTTGACAGTTTGGCGAAAGCCAATTAATGTTTTTGTGCATGTATAGTAAATTGTCTTTTTTGTCGGAACCCAGTTATTGGAGTTTATCTCTGTGGTCAGTCCCAGCAAATGCACTCGTAGATATTTGAATAAGTTCAATATTTGTTTGGTGCGGCGAATCTTGTAAAATAAAATAAAAATAAAATAAATAAAATACCTAACATATATATGTAATATATCTGGGGAATTAATGATTTTGTAATTAAAAGTGATATTTTTAGTGGATTTTTCATTTGTAAGAATATTCATAATAAAAGAATCGTGTTAAAGATCAGTTTTCAATTTAGAATTATCACCACTACAAAATGGAAGTCTAGTAAGCTATAAACTTAAAATATTTGGTGTTACTACAGAATATGCCGGGCAAATGTTCCAATAACACAGTAGCGCAACTTTTTGGGCCCCCGCGGCTCAAATAGGCGAATCCTAGTCAAGTAAGGGCCTCAGCTAGGCCAGGATAACAAACTAGTAAAGTTGTAATCTATCCTCCCGTCATTTTTAAATTGGCAGGGGATCCTCTTCTGTTATGGATGTTTTGGCACAAAATTATGTTAATGCAATAACACCATATAGTGCCCATTGTACCGTCCTTGAAATTACTTGCAGTAATAGCACCATGTATCTTAATTATAACTATCAAAAGCTAACTAACGGCTATACACTGATGCATTGAAGAAAGCTTGCCGAACTACGATGTTCGTGGCTGTAATATGCCTCGAAACCTTGATGGTTTCTGTGTTTGTTCGTGTCATGTTCTCAAGTGAATATGATGTTGGTTATGGTACTCTGAGTGTGCATCCACACCGGGCAAGCTGAACAGTTTGTCTTACTACGGTGAGAATCGAACCCGTAACGTTTGTGATACTAGTCAACTATCACAGATAGATATCATCATATTTTAGAATAGATTGATGTCGAAGAAACTAGACTCTTTTCCGAAATACTACCAACTCGAGTCAACTTGACCTTGTAGCTCAGTTGGCAGCGCTTTGGTCTAGTCCTTTAAAGGTCGCGGGTTCCCACCGCGTGGTCTTGCAAACTTTTCAGCTAGCCCGTCGTGGATGCACACTCAGAGTAACATCGCAAACATTTTATAACACCTTGAATAACCTTAGAATAATAGGATAATTTTAGGTCATTTAAGCATGAAAGAAAGCTCACCTGAGTTGTCAGTATCTGCTACCAAAGTACCTTTTCCGTTAACACCACCTGACCAAATAGTACAGCTGGTTTTACACTGATTTTTTCTTCCAGATGTTCCTGTACTTGCATCACAGCGTGTTAACCTTGCTTGGAGACTTTCAATTCCACCTCCACCACCAGCAATAATAACCGGGGTGTTCGATGACGTAGCTACGAATGTTCCGCCACCCCCTCCTGATGAATGGCTGGCAGAATTTATACCACCCTCTTGTCCAACCAATATTTTCAACACATCTCCTTTGTTCAGTTCAAATTCTCCTCTCATGTAAGCACCCCGACCTCGCGCTGCTGATCCATGTGTATCGTACTCTCCAGCTGCACCAACTGTTTTGATTTCGTATGTACCAGTGTGGGGAACTGTCCAATACTGTATACCATTCTGAACAGTTATCATGGTCTTTACCCACATAGTGAGAACCAAGTGATGTAGGACCAAAACGGCCACTGGCTCCAAGATTTGTGAAGTTGGCGTAAAACGGATCGGTTACTAAAATGTTAAAATATCCATACAAGAAGCAAGTCAAAACGATAACTTGCATGGGAAAGGGAGACATCTTTGAGAAGATCCTCGTGAATAGCAGTGGAGTAGTTCTACACTCACGTGAATTGAAACTTCTATACTTATAAAGTGCTATTTTCGAAAATTGAAATATTTTTGACTAAAGACACTTCTCGAACTAGCAGGCTGACAATTAATTTAATTAATTATTTACAATAGATTTCTCTTATTTTTTCGAAAATCATTGAACTCTCTTCAACGGTTTTGTAATTGTTTTTCACTTATTATTATTAATCAGTTTATTAAAACTTCTTGCAGTTAATGAACTGCATGAATAACAGGTTATATACATTACACTGAATTTTAAAATATACTCTGCTACTTATACATTAATTAAAAGTCAGTTAACTTTACTATCAGACAATACAATTGGTAAAACTAGGTTTCTCAATTTCAGTCCGCTTATTTTACCGTAACAGCTAGATCTGGCGAGCCGATCAGTTCGCACTTTTGTATTTTCCTGAAAATTCTCAGATATAAGATCATAGCCCTGATTTAATCGTGCTGTTCCGGCAATACCATGCATGTAAAGTGCATTTCCAGATTAGATATTTGCTCCACAAATTTCTTGCAAACTATACATCTCATACGTAGTCGAGCGATTGAATAAAGCAAGCTAAATTTAGCGCATTATTGTAATTAAATAGGTAGGCTATATTATAGACAATTGGAGTTTTCGAACCTATTCTAAATCGTCGCTAAGTATTTGGGGCAGGTTGGTACAAACTACCGGCGTATATACTCCAATACTGACACTATAATTCCACAACAGACAGATACAATATCATTCGAAGGTCTCTTGAGCTTCTTCAACGCGTGCATAATCTTCTATTATAGATTTCTTAGTAATATATATATATATATATATATATATATATATATATATATATATATATATATATTCATAATGCACAGACCATGTAAATCCATGATCACTGGAAACAAACACCTTATACAATGTGAATGACGTTGCAGTGTCAACACACTAGATGCCTCCAGCCAGTGAAAATAGATTACAAAACAATCATGATGTCTTTACATGTATTTCCCATATTTGCTTTACATCATAAATATTATTTAGAATTTCAAATTAGACAATCTGTGACTGAACACTGCTGATGTGAAGCGGTAGTCATTGTGACACGATCATTCTATACTTTTAAATTATTTTATTTCATGTAGGTATGCTATTCTGCATCCTATGTGCTTCCATTCAACATAAACGTAGTTTCCGATTACGAATCTCTTTCTACTACAAGATTTAAAAAAAGTTAATTTAAATAACGAGGCGCCCAGGCCGGATTTAACGGAGAGGATTACAGTTTTCGATGTCTGAACTGCAGGATATTAGTCGAGTGCATGCTGTTTTCTTTTGTATATGGGCCGAACCGTAGCATATATAGATGCATATTATACAAACGAATAAAGAACGATATCAATACCCTAGCTACTCTCCAGACGGAACGAGTTAAGTCAATAAGTTATCAATTTATTATACGGAGTGGCTAGAAACAAGAAGAGAAAAAAACAATGTTTATCAACTCAACCAAAAATTAAGTTTTTTGCAATAAACTTTCAACATTTGAACACGCAGGATTTTAAGCTTCTCTATAACAATTTTCAACAAAGATAAATGGTAGCAACATATTTTCAGATATTCGTCCCCGACCCAACGGCGCAAAGCGCCGTTCCGGGCGTAAGCCCGGGGATAGGATATTTACTCCGATCGACTATTTTCACCCGGAGATATTTTCACGCGCACCCTATTTTCACGCTCGTGACTATTATTCATGGTTTTCGTCGTTTCATGAGCGGTTAAGGCTATTTCAGATACTTTAGAGCACCTTGTCACCAGGCTTTTTCTGGCACGGCCACATAATTCAATATAGTGCTTGACAAGCAGTGGAAGTATTTCTTCTTTATTTTTCGAAATTTTTTTGTTGTTATAAATACAAGAAATGACAGGATACGCCTGCAGGTATCTTAGTTTTATCTGAAAAAAGACTTTGACACAGATAAGAAATTTTCTCAGTCACAGTAGAGCACGGATTCGAACGAATTACGCGACTGGACTATCTTTAGCGTGATACCTAGACATCGGCAAAATATTTGAAAAATTGTTTCACACAATGAGCTTTGACGCGACGTTGTTTGAAGAAATGAGCAGAATTATTTACAATGGAAAATCGTACTATAGGACAACGTTCCTTCGAAAGACTAACTAATGTTTATGAATTCTGTTTCTCCAATTTTTGGCGTAAAACATCCATTGCTTTCCTCTTGAATGCTTTAAATTTTCTAAATTACCATGTTTAATTTAGTTATAGATTGTAAAGGATAGCAAATTAATTTGTAGACTAAATTGAAATATTACTCAACAATTTGATTAATTTAAGTAAAAACAGTTTGTCGGCAAAAGCAATTTAGTTGAATGAACATTACAAAATATTTTGCGAAATTTTTCAGATTAAATAGTTTACATTAAAGCAATGCTCATGCACAAAATGCAAAATAACATACAGTACCTAGCCTCCTCCGCAGGCATCTCACCCGAGGAATCGAGCGGTTGGGAAAAGTTTGGTGAGATGCCTGCCATAAATCGACACAAAAATTTGCACTGCGCATACCGGCTCGCGCATGCAAATTTGAACAAACTCAAACTTAGGGGGAGTAGGAACGGCTTACGGCAAGGAGTGAAGAAATATTTGTATATGTTATGTTATGTTATGTTATGAGCAATAAGTATTATTCGCACTATCAATATAATTACTTTATAACGCTTTCGAAAGTAGTTCATTTTTCCTGATCGAAATACATAATTAAGCCAGAACCAGTAACAGGTCACCTAAAAACAATGTATTAATTTCAACCACTTTTTAATACTTGAATTCGTCGATCTTCTCATTAGCCGGTTTACATGCTGATGTATAGTCTGGCAAATGAAAACAGAACTTCCATTTTGCCTCCTAATCGGAGTTTAGTATGTGGTAAACACGGTTGAAAATGCACTCAAATTACTGGAATGAACCATCGGCCAATAATGACTTATTTCGCCTTGCGATTTTGCGAAGGGTTTGCATGCATTGCAAAATCGTTGATACATGATCAACATCTTCGTTTTATTTGTGAACGAACATAAAAATGTATTGCTTGCCTATATTACTTTGTTTTCCGTGCTTACAGAAAATCTGTAAAAAATACCTTTTCCATGCAGAGGTTCGTAATAATCATAGTTTTTATCAGCCTGGAAATTCTGAGGATGTTTTGTTTTCGTGGCGTTGTTGAGCTGACAGTTGGTAGAAGGATGTTGATGTTTTCTCGCTTTGTAATTGATTGATTTACAGTCAAAAGGTTTTCTGAGACAGTACAAAGAACATTCCAAGAAATTCAGTGTGTTGTGTTCACTGATTACATGGCCGCTTAGACGGTAACCTACAAAAAAATTTAAGAAAATATCAGAGATGCAAGTGGAAAATGGGGAGAAAACTCTGATATTCACCTCAATCGCGTGTGCAAAGTGTGAACAGCGCATGGCTCTCCCTATGTTCCATGCAATAAAGCTGGAAAATCGACTTTTATAGATCTGATAGAGTTATCCATGCAGCTAAATACAGTTTGTTTAGTTTAGGTTCCGGTTTAAAACCGGACAGAGACAACGGAGCTGTTGGATGGGGGAAGGAGTAATGCCAGCATTTTTGCATTCCATGCATGAAGATAAAATCGCTCCTTGAATTCGAAATCCAGATTGTTTGTCGTGTCTCGCATGCATCATTCCCAGTATTGATTTGAGGTCCTTTCGTATCTTTAATTGTTTGCCTAATAGAAACTGCTTCGTATACGATTAATTTTATCATAAATGGGAAATAGTAAAAAATTAAATTAAATTTTTGTGCACACCATGCATAATCTATTGACCAGGCACTCGGGCCAGATACCTTGTACTACTGTGCTACATATTAACCTCAATATCGTCAACAAACATGCGTTTGAATTAGGTTCAAATATCATAGGAATGTCTCTTCAGACTCTTAGATGCAAAGAAATCAATTATACTATGTTGTGTGCATGGGGCTTCACTCCAAGCCATTTATCACTTCATTCCATTTCAAAAACGTTTACCTTCTTGCGCTCTACCCTCCCTTCTCCCCCACCGCCACTTTTGAACAGGCTCTAAAAACGTCTTAAGTGGACCAATTAAATGCAAGATCCAATCGCCCTTCAATAACTAATTAATTTGGGTTAGGTCTGAGATATAATCTAATTTTCTGGTGATATTTTTTCATTTATATTTGTAGCTTTCCCTGACATATGAACGCCAATTCTAACTGTATTGAGACCTAGTTTTGGTTTCTTTCTAAATTTTAATTTCATTGCAGCACTTACCTGACATGGACAATTTGAACAACGCACTTGAGTGCAGAGAACTGCAGGTCTGTGCGCACAGCAGTAACAGATAGACAAACAGTATATGACCAGAATTCATGACTGCTGACTTCCAACGTCTTTCTACTTGCCCTGTTGAAATGAAATGTTTTCTATGTTAACCCCTAGTCCAGTGCGGATGATAATTGATGACAATAAAGAAGGGAAAGTTTAATTGCATGCGAGTTTGTCAACTCTCATGCATGCCTCGGTCAAACGAGATGTTGCATGAAAGTTGGTGAGATAATACTAGCAAACGGGCTAAAACTCTCATCAAACTTTGAGCCAGCGCAAAGTTGATGTAAATTGATAAAAATTGGCGGTGAAATGCGAGGGAAATTTGGAACTCTCATCTCTCTCATCAAATATCATCCTAGTTTGACTGGGGCTTTAGTTTTTATCATTTTTAAACCTTATTTGCTCATTACAAATATTTTACTATAATAAAAACAATTTTTATTGCGTTCATATGAAGAATGGAGCTAGCCCACGCTTGTCGAGATCCCAGCAGTTTGTAAATTAAACAGGTTATTAAGATGCTTCGGATATTATACATACAAGTTATTCTTTTTAACGATTTTCGTCGATGTCTGCATATTTGCTAATATAGATGACCGGTCAACATTCTGAAAGTTATGTCCCGGTATACGAGGAAATGAGTTGATGGGAGTTGATTGGTTAAACAAGAACAAAAGTTGCGTGAGGGTTGCGTGAGAGTTGAGTAAATATAACAAGTGGCAAACATGCAAAAACTCTTATCAACTCTCATTGAAATTGAGCTCACGTTGAAAGTTGACTAGAGTTTATGGAATTCGACGAGAAAGTTGGAATTTCTATTAACTTCAAAAATCCCATAACATCCTTTGAAAAATGATCTTTAAAAATCCATGCACAATTCGCTTAAGTGTTTATATAATTATTATACACATATTTTTGCGAACTTTCTTACGGGTTATAGTTTACAGGCAAAATTCAAAATTCTCAAATGTTCGGCTATGAAGCCAAAATTAATGCCTTCTCTCAGAAAATGCAATCATATACAATTGTTTTGCACATTCCAGTCAGGTCTGCCAATACGTTTTGTTTTTCTCGCGATAGACTATGGTCTATACTGCAAAAGTTGGAAGTGACATATACAGGCATCCACAAAAATTCTGAAATAAAGTGACACAATACCATATACCCGTTGCCACGATGCGGGAACGGAAGCGGGAAAATTTCCTATGCATTTTACGGCTTTTCTAAATAGCTCTTTTTTTAATATTTAGGAAGTAAGGTGAAGCTGGTTTTAAGAAGAGGTAGTTAAAATTAACTATACTTAGTTTGTGGAAAAGTTCATGCAGCTCTCGGAATGGTGCTGATTCCTGATAGTTAACTAAATTTAACCACAAAAAGGGTATAGTTCATTAGAAAATTGTTATGATACAGTTTTAGTCAGCCGGTCCTATAATGAGCTTTTAAATGCCGTAGTTTCTCTTTAAGCGGGGCTTTTATATCATCCCGGTTTGCCGGGCTAGTTCGTTTTAAGGAGCGTATGGCTTTGGAATAATTTCCTGTACAAAAAAATTTCGCTTCACATGACAACCGAGCCACTAGCCCGTTTAGCTGGGACCACATTTCACTTAAGGTGGCTCCATGCAGTTCCGTAGTATAAATACCTTATTGCGTAAAAATTTCAATTTATAAATTTTATCACTTCATCTATTAATTTTAAGCCTTCCCAAGTATAAATTAAGTATTTGGTAGAAAAAATTTGCAATATTCTTGAACATAATATTGTTTCCATGGTAACAGTAGTATCGCCAAATATGGTATTTTTTGCTATTTTAAGCAGGTTTTTATTATTTATTTTCCGAATATTGCCGGTGACACCCCATTTTTAACTGCTGTATAGCTTTCACTTTTAATGCTGAATCTTATCCCTGAAAATAAAAAAATTCTGTAGATTAGAAAAGCCAGAATAAAAAATTGCGGATTTAGAGTTTTCCAATCTACAGATTTTTTTTAAAATTTTGATATTCTATTTGTTTTAAAAGAAGTTATCGTTGTGCAAAATTTCATCACATGTCACCGTGCAAAATTTTGAATTACACCGTTTTATTGTGGTATCTCACTCGCTCGGCCGAAAGTTTTTCGAGCTCTGCAAGATCAATGAATTGACATGCGCGTACATGTTTTCGCAGGCGCATCTCCAGAAAAACACGCACAAAAAAGTTTTTAGTCTCGTCGAAATATCAAATATATGTTGTGTTTTCTTGTTTAGAAATGCAAATATCATTAGTTTTGCATGCTAACTCGGGATAACGCCAAGAAAACAGGTGATTGTGTCGTTTGGTATAAGATATGTGTGACATGTATGAACTTTTTGGCTTTTCTACATAGTTTTATATTCGTTTACAGTCGTATAAACTTGTGTGTTTTCATGTTGTTGTTGACAATTTAAAACAGTTTGAACCAGCGCAAGATGCTGTTTCACTGAATTCCTTTGCTGTTAGTAACACTTTGAATACATTTACCAGTTGTAAGTACAAAAAACTCTGGATATATGAACTTATAAATCACCAAATATTGGAGTAAAAATCTTTTCGTCGGTCGGGCCGATCGCCGGTTTTGACAAGAGTTTGAACGTTGAACATTGCATTTTTTACCTTGAAATGTCTTCTAAAAAGACTAGTTATTCAGTGTCCAGGCCAAAATCAGGACGAAGTTTGTTCTTTGAGAACAAATGAGAACAAGGAAGACTCAAAACATCAAAATAAACATGACTTGTGATTCGGATTTTAGACTGAAAAAGTTGTATTTATTTTCGCGCGAAAACTCAACATTAGGTACCAGTCCCCCGATGATGAAAAGTGTATGGAGCCACCTTAAGCTAGGCTGAAATTTCAGCATTCAAATTCGAATAACCGCGGGCTAGTACATGCAAAAACTTCGATTAACAAAAACATTCTGAAGTTATAGTCTTGCTGATAGAATAGTTTTTAATAAAAGATGTGTTCAAGAAAGTATGAATTTGACTTTCGTGACTTTGGCCTACGCTATATTAACTCGTAAACAAGTTTTCGCTCTGTTACGTCTCATCACGGCTAACCGGGCTCATAAATAACTCCAAAATATGTCCATTACGTCATGTCACCTGTAAGTATACGTATATGTATTTATATATACATATTTTTTAGAGGATGTTTATCGCCAGCTCATATTGGACTTTGCCTTTAAGGAAACTTAATTATCAATGCACAAAAAGCAAAAAAGATGACAGTCAATTAAAGTTTTCAATTTAACATATTAACCTATATAATTAAGGACTGTATATTACGAATTATGATCAGGGAGCAGGGTAAAAAGAAAGCTAACTAGGATGTGGTGAGCTGGAAAAGATAAAACATCTCGGGAGATTTGAGGGCGTTCACCAAAAAATGTTCGCACTTTTGAGTTTTCCTATAATATTTTCCTGTTTGCCCACCTTCGAAAAGAGCTGGGGTGTGTTATTTTAAAAATCCTCGTATATACATGCACTTCCTGAGAAATCCCACAAAAATTGTTCAATCCAAAATCCCGATATCTGGCAAAACTTGTCGAAAAATTCCTATTACTATCCTTAAAATTGCCATAATATCCTCTGAAATTCTGTAATCTCATCCAAAATCCTTTTCATAATTCCATAAATCGCATCAGAATCCCGAAAATTGATTCAAAATGTCTTTTAAAATCCACGGAAAAATCCCCCTGCAAAAATTTTAAAACATCCTCGTCCGCCTTTTTCACGGTAATACATGCATGCATCCCTCGATCGACAACGTTTGCGAAAAAAATATCTTTCCGAATATCATATGGTATGTGTTAATCAGCTACTCTAGAATTATGAAGATAAAATTTTTTCTTGTTAAGCAGCAACGAGAAAATTATAGCATTTAAATAGCATTTTCAGTAAATAATGAGTATGTGGTCCCAGTGTATAGTTAGCAAATTAACGGAGAACAATACAATGTAATTGTTACATGCAGTTTAAAGCTACCTGAAAAATATATCAAGAACGTTAATATTTTGAGCGAAGGATTCTTGTCTCGAAAACTCCAATTCAAGTTCTATTATTCACTTGCAGCCATTATTCCATGCAACTACTGTAGTATATTCACTAAATACGTACCTATATCTTGAATCCCTTTCCAGAATTATCACAGTGGAAAATCAAACACCTACTTCTATAGTTGTATGTTCAGTTGCTTAATGACCTGTTTTTCTACTGAAGCGTCATGCATTTAATGTCGCCTCATTATAATCGTTAATTTATTAATGGGGGACTTTGAATACATAAGTAGTGTTGTTGTGCCTTTATTGTTGCGATAAATGCAGATTAATTCATTTCAGTTTCAGTTTTGAGCATTTCTTCTGATCAGTGCCTGCCAAACATAGCTGTTTCATGTCATATGCATTTAATGTAGCTGGTGCCACGAAGACCAAAATTAAACTTGACGGCCTGATCCATTAATGCATGCTTATAATCATCAATTTATTAATCGAACTTAGCGGGTAACCGTACGATTCCTGCATGCATGTTTTTTTCTAGTACGCTTGTGTTTCCAGTTCATACGCCATCTACTTAATATGTAAAAAGTTAATTATTTTCCTAGCTAAAAAAACTACAGATACTTGGCGCCATCACCAATCTTGGAAAACGTTCGGTGATTAGTTGATAAGAGCAATGACACACAATAAACTAAATGTAAAGAATACATGCATGTTCTAACTAGAGAACGAGCCACAAACACTGCTTGTTTATACTACCTCCTCCGCAGGCCCTTTTTCCGGGCACATTTGCGGGCGGTGCAAATTTTTGCGGGCCACTTTTAGAACTTGAAGCGAAGCGCGAAGGGCCTGCCATATAATGTGTCGAAAATCGGGAATATGTGTCGAAAATCGGGAATCCAAAAAAATCTCTTTGAAATTTCGTCCATCATTAGTTCAAATTAATTTATCACGTAAGCTGGGTTAATTCTGGACTTGCTGACAAAAAATCAAATGGAAATACGGCAAATAAAGAAAGAAATCGATATACGACCGGCGTCATATTTGGACGAGAATGCAGAAAATACAGAGGAATCGGGAATCCAAAAAAATCTTTTTGAAATTTCGTCCATCATTAGTTCAAATTAATTTCTCACGTAAGCTGGATTAATTCTGGACTTGCTGACAAAAATATCAAATGGAAATACGGCAAATAAAGAAAGAAATCGATATACGACCGGCGTCATATTTATACGAGAACGCAGAAAATACAGAGAAATATTATTTAAGTTTAATTAAAGTGCACCAAGATCTGCTGTTCATCCACATCCCACCATCCGCGACATGACGTCTTTTATCTTCTGGGCTTTCTGATTTGTTTCGAATTACATTCTGAAGAAATTTGATCCGCTGAAACATGAAACAGTATTTTTGGGCATATGACATATTGACATAAGTTATGCTGGTCGTTCGACGGCAGCGATGTCGATACTCTCAATATATCGTCTTTTGAAATGGACTTGGTATGTAGATTTTTGTGGTAATGGAGTTCTACATGCAGACATTGTGTTATTATCACTCAAAAGACAAAGAACAAGCGAACAATGAGACGCTATATTACTTCTATTTTAATACATTGTGAATGTATATTTTTTAATATGCAAATATATTTTCAGTTTTTCACCATATCCATCTTTCAAATTGTGCTTTTACTGTTTCATGCAGACTGATGTTTGAATCATATCTAAAGTATTTGAAATGGCTTATCATAGGCTTAGTAGCAAAATATGTAGATGCATGTAATATCGTTGATGTTGTTATTGTTGTATTTGCATTGTATAAACACTTTATAAAACAGTCTCCATCAGCATCGAAAAGCGGTGGCCTGTTATAAGTACTTTTTAGTCTACCAAGACCACTGGATGCTATTTCTAAATATTATTTAGATCTATTAAATCAGTGCTGGTATGTATGTTGTATATTAAGTCATAATAGTAATTAGTAAAGTCAAAATGAAAATTTCGATTTATAGCACCCGCCATCTTGAAAACATTACTCGGCAGGCGCTCTCGCCTGTGACCCGCATTTTCCGAACCTGCCCGAAATGCTCCCTAAGCGCCTGCGGAGGAGGTAGTTGTTTATACGAAAGTTACACGTAGTGTAACTTTTGATTTTTATGTCGTATTTATCGACAATTCCACACAAAATAACATTGCTTTATTCCGCGTAGTAGTGATATAACTCTTCGTTTTGAAAGTATTCAAATGTTGTCAAACTCATTAGTAAACTCTCTGAAGACTCTGGATCTCAGGATCTAGTATTGATTCATGAGCAAAACACAAAGGAAGCCAACATCGTATCGTTGTCTTGATACCCCCGGTATATTTAACGCCCATGAATGAGCTCATCTAACGCCATAAATATATCTTGTAATACAAGTCCATTTCATACAGCAGTTTATACAACACCGCGAAACAACTAGCCCGCGCCTCGTTTTGAACACACATTTCGTTTCCATGCCGAATACCAAAAAATGATAACAAATATCTATATACCATATTCTACAATTCACAAGGCGATAGATTAATCACATAGGCACTAATCCCGAGGACGGCTTTGCTCCCTGGACTTGCATAGAACGTCGTTTCCTGCCGGGGTCTCAGTATATTGCTTAGAAAAACACAAGAAAAAATATATTTCTAACGTATATCGTTTATTACGTATTACTTATAACGGAGTTGGCTGAATTGAACCGATTACTTTTCTCCAAATGTAGTAACACTGGACAAATTAACAATTGGACAACGACGCGAATATTCAACGATGGCGTAGCCTACAAGCCTGAGTTCACTATTCGCCATGGACCACTCGGCCTCGTTGTCTAGTTGTTTCAGTATACATTTCTACTCAAAGTACAAGCATAATTGGACAGAATTACATAAGATTTGGGAGCATCCAAGAACGTTTAGATTAAAAGATTCTTTCAACCTTCGCATGCTTTGCCTCCAACTCATTTTCTACTTATCCTCAGCACTTAGTCCTTGTTTCATTCCTTCTAAAATAACAATAAGAACGTTTTTCAAGTGGTGTTATTTTCGTCATCGCATCTTCTTGTTCGCCATTATGATCACTTTGAATATGGCAGCCAAGCTAACTTTGATAATCTTTTTTTCAATTAAAAGTAAGTCATGGGTACGTTTACTTGAAAATATGTTTTAATGCAAATGCATCTAATATTTTGTCTGCATAATTTGTATTATAATATCTGTATTATAATAAAAGATTAACAGTCTTAGTATGCTCGAAAATGAAAAGGGAAAGGGGATTAAATTAATTAAAGGGTTAAAATTTATCGATATAAAAAGTGTATGAAGCTTATAACTGCTTTATACCGATAAATCCGATGACAAAAACAGTACTGAGTTACGAACATTTCTGACACGCAATAAAAAAATGTGAAATAATTAGGGAACATTCAAGAATGAATAATTGTATCGACCTCAAAAAAGGCTCCTAATAATGATCTATCAACCAGCTTTATAGATATTGTGAAGCCATGCATACTGCATGAGCAACAAAATGTGTCAGTTTACAAGGCTATGTTTAAAATACAAAATGAATTAATATAAGTACTATCATATAGTCTATGGAAAAACTTCTATTAATAAGACTAGTAAATATTAAAACGTTCATTTCGTACCCGAGATAAAATATAGTCATGGCCGCGATTACATATGGCTGTCTGGATTTTTTCTGTGGAATATTTTACTTATATGATAAATTTAAAGGCAGAGCTTATGTTGGATACTATACGTCATACAAATGATGAGAATGCAATCTCCCACACATCCATGTAACATATGACAAAGGTCGATGCATTAATCTTTCACCCGATCCAAATTCATAACGATTAAAGTAATTTCCAGCAATTTCGCATTGAAAAAATTAGTATTTCTTGAGCAAACCGGCATGTTGATAGTCCGTAGATAGTATGAATCCAAATGATCATATGAAATTAATAAAAAGACGAAGTAGGCTATAATCTAGTAAAAATCGATAAAAATTTTCGGAGCTTAATTTCCATCTTAGGAGCAAATTTGTGGCCACAATTTCCGATCGTGTTTTTTTAGCGGTCTATTTGTTCGTAGCATTTTCCGAAAAAAAATTTCTATTATGTCTAATTTCTATAATTGTAACAAACTTCGATCTCATCTCATTCAATGTTGGGTAACATTACCATATTATTTTGTTGTATCATAGCGTCGGGATTTGGAAAACACCATTGATTGGTAAGGAAGTGCGGAGGGAGGTAAGTAACAAATTTTGGAGGTAACGCAAGATACAATATCTTCAATTTGCCTTATACCGACGCGATGCAACCAGGAATGTCCGTCATTTTCTGGATAGCGAACCACACAAGAAAAGGGCAAAAGCGAAACAGAAAATTAAATGAAGTAGAATTACGGTATTTTGTTTATACTGTAAGTGTTGTTTGCTTCACTAAATATACTTCACTTGATGTAATTTTCCTTTTCTTTACGCTGGCGATATTCGGTAAATTTTCTCAAAGGAAACACACGAGTGAAGACATATTCGCTGCAACCTGCTGCAAGTTTGCCACCAAAATATGACAGAGAAGGCCTGGACTCAAAAGTGACGGCTTACTAGTTTGCAGTAAGCCGTCACTTTTATAGGTTGCGACTAGTTTTTGCTGGTATATATAGATGGTACTAATGTGATTCTATTTAAGGTATATAATCGACTCATTGCCAGTCTTGTCTGTCAACAACCTGCGTCAAAATGCAGTAACGTACGTATAGCGAGGATTTCTACATAAGGGGCGGAGCAGGGGGAGGGCAAAAAATCTCAGGAGCCGAAGCAATTTTACCCTGCCCTAATTCCAATAATTGCAGGAACCACTGAGAATTTTTATGAAATACATAACAATGGTAACTCCAAATAAAATTTGGAATAAAATTATGCGAATGTATTGAACTCGGAGGCTATCCATACATAATATAATATGCGTAAATATCTGCCTGGTACCCAGGCGCTTACATGAAGTATTCAGGTAGGCTTCCGACGCGCGAAGGGGCTGTTGGGAAGGGTGCGTGCTGGGGAGAGCCTGGCAGTTCTTGTATACTGTCATGGCGGGAAAACAGGGAATTTTATACAAAAAGTTACCATATCGTCATATACTCTGTGTGTAAAACCTTACTTTGTGATGAAAAGTTGAATTGAACGCCATTGGCAAATAATAATACATTTGTAGATGTTCGATGACATGCAAAATGCGCGAAAAATTATGAGTAAATAACATGACAAGTTAACCGTGCGAATATTTCGAATATGTCATTCGATATTACATCGAGAATAATAAAATGCTATCAGTTGCTCAGTTAGCGTAAAACAGTAACAGAGAAATGATTAGAAAGTCATATAGTTGCTTTTGTATTAATAACTTCTTTAGCTAAAAGCTCAATCAGTCGATCACAATGCCAATGGCAATTTCTATTAAATGTATACTGTAAACAAAAGCCCAAGTAAATAAAAGTTCACAGCCGTAAAGTTTGAAATATTTATTACAATAGTGCAATTTTATAGTCTGTACCTTTATATAGTTATAGCTTACAAATCTAGTTCCTGCAAGTCTAGTTCTTCAACGCTTCGGTTGTTGACATGTTAATATTGGAATTTCCATGGACTTTAATTAAGGGCAAATATATGTCATATATATCAAGAATAACAGCATGAATTCACGCCCGGATGACAGAAGAATATTAACATTAGTCAATTCAACAAAAACAAGTAGCAAAAAATCGTAAACGACAACGAAATAGCACAACTTGCAAGAAATCGTACAAATTTGCAAGAAATCGACCAAGAACTGCCAGGCGTCTCGCAGTTCAAGTGCACTCTTCCCATCAGCCCCTTCGCCATCTCTCCCCACTACAATACTTCATGTAAACACGTCATATGGGCATCACTGTTTTTTTACAAAGAGACGCCTGGGTACAAGGCAGCGTAAATATCAAGATCTTCCATCTGCAGACCATTCAAACATAATATAATATGCATGTATTGCCATTCAAACATAATATAATATGCATGCATGCATGCATGATATATGCATAGCAGTACAACACAATTTTAGGGGGTTCGGCCGTATGGTCCCCTTCCCCCAAAAAAAAATTATAGAATTGGTAAAGTACCGTTTTCAGCATTTTCGGGATAAGATTATCGTGTTTTGGTTTCAACACATAACAACTGTTTAATCAGAAACCAATCCAGATATAAAATTAAAATCACAAGTAAAGAAAATATAATGCACTTAGCTAGATATAAAATTTAAATTACAAGAAAGGAAAATATAATGCACTTAGCCAGATATAAAATTTAAATTACAAGAAAGGAAAATATAATGCACTTAGCCAGATATAAAATTTAAATTACAAGAAAAGAAAATATAATGCACTTGTTTCGGATTGGTCAGAGATTTTCCATATGGTGGACACAATTTCCACCTCTGGTCACGTAGATGTGAATATGTCATATCATATCTAAATCCTCCAACATAGCAAATTCAACTATTGCAAATTTCAACTGGTGGGGATTTAGTAAGCGCCATAAGATTGATGGTAATAAACTCAGAAATGTCGAGCCTTATAGGAGCATTAACATAATTGAAGTGCATTTTTCAATTTTATTTATGTGGTCACCATATACGAGACTACTTCAGATAATAAAAATAATTAACTTTTTCTCACTCTGATAGCTGCTGGTTGACGACATCTGCTGCACGATAGTGGTTATGTGGTCAAACCAACCAATAGATGGAGATGTGCAATATTCTTCAATTTTTCAAGTTCGCAATGTGGCATGTACCTTTTTGTACACAATTAAGGTATATCGATCTCTGTCTAAGGCTTTCTAAATGATACTGCTTTGTCGAAGGACGGTAGATGATGAGTCACTAGATATACTAGAAAATGGCGTTCAAAGAAACTGGAATGTTGTTGCTCAACAAAATTTCAACAAAATGGTTATGATCTATCCTGCCTCATATCTCGTCCCGGGAAAGTTGGATCATATAAATCGCTCTTGGTCTTACTTTCCTTGTTGTTCCCTTTTGAAATATGTTTGTTTGTTTGTTAAACTTTATTGAGTACAAATTAATTCAACAAATATTCATCTAAAATACAATTAAAGAGCTGTACTCAAACGGACAAGTCACAAACTGGACGTAAAGTCCATTGCATGGTGCCCCTCCTCTTCCTAACATAAACATTTTAATTCACAGTATACTGTACAGGGTGTTCCAAAGAAACAAAACCACTGAAACAACGCACTGCCAGAATCCGAACGCCTCAGCACCAACTGAACGCAAAGATACGTAAATATGATCGACATGATGCATATAATATGAGTATTGAAGAAGTTAAAATATCTTTGTAAGCTCACGATTATCTGCTCTTTGGAATTTAAAGCAACTTCTTAAACAGTTTCTTTATTCGTAAAATTTACTTTTGTCAAGCTTTTATGCACTTATGGGTTCAGCAGAGTGCTAAGGCAATTCAATTCCCAAGCAACACGCCATGCATCTCAACAGCCTTGGTCCCCTCTGGGGCACCCTGTATAACATATTTACTTAATAAATATTAATATTATGCATGCACATTAATTTGATTAGTTAAGTTAGTTTATTATTTGTGACAACCACAATCACGTTTAAGTGACCAGGTGCAAGTCATGTCCGGATCAGATACTGTTTCCAGAATATTCTAAAACCTCATCTTGAGGTATAGTTTGAAAGACGATGGCGATGTAAAACTGGAAGGATCAATCGAGACACAAACACTGTTCCATAATTTGACAACACGATTAAAAAACGACGAACTGTACGTACAAGTTTTACACAACGGAGTTTCTAAGTATTTGGATCTCAATGCTCTACGTGTCCGTCCATGATTGACAAAGTTATCAAATTTGAGACATCAAAGTCAATATATCCGTTCACAGCCTTATAAAAATATACTAAGTCTTTGACCTAGCTCGCGATCGTACGCAAGAGGGAGCATATCCAGTTGCTGAAGTCCCTCTTTGTAGGATAGTTCACCTGCTTTGACGCGCAAGATCCATCTCGTAGCACGTCTCTGAATCTTCTCAGCCTTTTGTTTCAATAAGGAACTTGCTGGAGACCAAACTTCAGTCGCATAACTTAACTTGGACCTAACCAACGTCAAATAGAGAGTCTTTCGAACACTACTGTCAATAATTGAAATACATGTTCGCTTTAATAGACCGAGTAATTTGTTAGCTTTCGCACAAATGCAGGTAAGATGTGATTCCCATGACAAATTCTCGGTAATGATTACCCCGAGATCTTTTTCTTCGTTTACTCGAAGTAACTTGGTAGAATCCATATGGTATTGAAAATGCAATGGATTGACCTTGCGTGTTATGGACAGAACTTTGCACTTTGACGCATTAAAGTTCATGTTATTTTGATAACTCCAAGAACTAAGTTCTGTTAAAGCGTCTTGTAATTTCTCACAGTCACCGATAGTTGATACGTTCCTATACAGTTTGGTGTCATCTGCGTAAAGTCCTGTAGAGATACAATCTGGCACAACGTCTGGTAAATCGTTTATGAATATTACAAATAGCATAGGCCCCAAAATACTTCCTTGCGGAACGCCCGAAGTAACATGTTCCCAGTCGGAGACTGCACCGTGTACAACAACTTGTTGGAATCGTTGATGCAAATAATCTTTGAACCAATCATGCATGCGGTCTACTACACCAAAACGTTTAAGTTTTTTTAAAAGGATCTGGTGGTCTACGGTATAGAAAGCCTTCGCAAAGTCTAAGTACAGTACATCAGTTTGAACATTTTGGTCCAGATTCTTACCAATTTCATGGAGGACTGCAAGCAATTGTATAATATTCTCTTTGAACATCAAATATACAAGCTAGTTTTGTTCTCGAGTCTCCATGTTCTCCCCTTTATATCCGTCCACCTGTCACGTGTCCCCCCACGTGATAACATAGAATATTACATCCCTGCCTTACTGGGATTTAGAGACGTGCTAAAGTCACACTAAACATAACTAGTAAAAGAACCCAAATTTAAAGTCAAATGTCAACTAAGTGTTTGTCATATAAGGTTCACTCAATGTGATTCGTAAAGTACATGCATGCATGTCTTAATACAGTCTGTCAGACACGGTGACAAGTACTGGGAGCTTATTAGTCCGACAATAAGTTCCTTATTCAGCGCTATGCATAGTCTGCTAGATGTCTTGGTGGCGCTCGAACGCGTTGAGGATAACGGTGAGGTTCTTGTTGCTGTTCTTCAGCCTGTGCAATGTTGTCCGGTTCACCGTCCGTATCTTCGAGGTTATCATGTTCTCCATCGGTTGAGTCGCCTTCCGTTGGTTCATTTTGTTGTCTGACGAGCTTGAAGAACGACGAGTTTCTGGTCACTGTCTTTTCTCCTCGCGTGGCGGTTACCATCGAGCCTTTGCAGCTGATTACTTTGTATGGCTTTGGTTCATACGGGGTTTCGGACTTTCGATGTGAGGGATCACGCTTTAGGACCACGGTATCGCCAGGTCGTACTCTCGATGGCTTGACGTATGCTTTCGAGTCAGCATATTTCTTCATCTTTCTTTTGGCTTTCTGGTCCGTCTCTTGGATCTCGGCCAGGTCCCGTGCATTGGTGTGTACATCGGGTAGCTTCGTTCGGAGTTGGCGATTGAAGAAGGCTGTTGCTGGGGCCTTTCCAGTTGAGCTGTGTGGTGTAGCTCTGAAGTTCCGAAGGAAGTTGGTTAGTTCTTCCCGCCATGGTTTCTGCTGTGTAAGTGCAATCTTCACGATCTTCTTTACCGTCCTCATGAACCGCTCTACTTCGCCATTGGCTCTTGGCCAATAGGGAGTGATCTTTCTGTGGGTAAATCCCAGGTTAGCGGCGAAAGTTGCAAAGGCTTCGGAGTTGAACGGCGGACCGTTATCGGATTTCAGAATTCCTGGAATGCCAAATTGTGAAAAGATGTGTTGGAGTTTAGGAATTACAGCTTGGGCTGCCACTGAACGAATAACTTCAACAATTGGATAGCGTGAGTAGTCGTCAGATACCACCAAGAGGTAGTCCCCTGTTGAGAGTTCAGCAAAGTCAACGCTTATCTCGTCCCACGCTTGATCGGGCAAAGTAGACATTTGTAACGGCTCACGTGCTGCCTCCGGGGTTGCAACTTGGCATGCGAGACAGGATTTTACTCGTTCTTCGACCATTTTGTTGATTCCGGGGAACCACACCTTCTCTCGTAGTAGGGATTTGGTTTTGGTAATGCCTTGGTGACCTTCGTGAGCCAAGTCTACGACGCGACGTTGTAGCTTGTTTGGAATCACTAATTTCGTTCCGCGAATGACTACTTGGGTTGTTGTTCCAACGGTTAACTCATCTTTGAGGCGTTCGTATGTGTGAAATGTGTCAGTGTCGACCTTTGGATGCTTGGCTAGTTCATGCCACTTGCCTGATTGAACGGCGTCTATGACGGCACGGAGGGTTGGGTCACGTCCTGTGGCCTCTGCAATCATGCTGAGGGTGAGTGCAGTTGGTGTTGAAGTTGTGGCAATGTAATTTATGTACTCTTCAGCAACTTTTTCCTGTCTGCTGCAGGGTTCGGTGTGGCTGGAAGGGTGCCTAGACATATAGTCTGCAGGATTTTCTTCTCCTTTTCGGTAATGCACGGTGGTCTGGTATGGTTGAAGTCTGAGTGCCCATCTTTCGATACGAGCAGGTGGTTTCGAGTTCGCGTTGCCATAGATAGCAACGAGGGGCTTGTGGTCTGTGTAGACATTGACTGGCTTGCCGTAAATGTAGAGGTGAAAGTGTTCACATGCCCATACTACAGCGAGGGCTTCGCGCTCGGTCTGGCTGTAGCGTTGCTCGGTGGTGGTCAGAGACCGGCTGGCATATGCAATGATACGCTTGACTTTGGTTGTGGGATCGATTTGCGCTAAGATGGCGCCCAGCCCAACCGGGCTTGCATCAACAGAGATTTCAGTTGTTTTCTCAGGGTTGAAGTACGCTGTGACAGGTGCATTGGCCAACACATGCCGGAGCTGGGCCAGGGCATGTTCCTGCTTGTCCATCCACTCCCAGGCATGGTTCTTGTGGGTAAGGGCTCGCAGAGGTTCAGTAATTGTGGCATATCCCTCGACGAATCGTGCACAGTAGTTGGTCATGCCTAGCAGGCTACGGACTTTTGTGACTGACGTTGGGGCTTTGAGGTTTAGGATATCTTGGACTTTCTTTGGATTGGGGGCCATGCCATCTGCACCAAAAATGTACCCGAAGAACTCAAGGCTGTTTTTGCTGTACTCGCACTTGAGTTTGTTCAAGGTCAGCCCGCGTTCTCGAAGCCGCTGAAACACTGCTGCGAGTGCTTGATCATGCTCCTTCTGGGTCTTGCCAAAAACGAGTATATCATCGCTGATGTTAATTGCGCCCGGGATGCCGTCAAGACTCTCGCGGATGGCGTTTTGAAAGATTTCGGCGGCACTAGATATTCCAAAGTTGAGTCGCTTGTAGCGCATGAGCCCAAGGTGGGTGCTGAAGGTGGTAATGTACCTGGATTCCGGGGCTAGTTCTAATTGGTTGTAACCCTGGTTGAGGTCGAGTTTGCTAAAGACAGTTGCACCATTCAAATCGCCGATGATTTCCTTGATCGTTGGGGTGATGTGCGTTCACGCTGGACTGCTGTGTTTACACGACGCATGTCAACGCATACACGGACCTTTCCGGGTGACTTGGGCTTTGGTGCCACAACAATGGGCGATACACAGGGAGTTGGGCCCTCCACGCGTTCGATTACACCCAGTTTTTCGTCCTGACTTAGCTGTTCCTCAAGTTGTTTGCGCACATGGAACGGCACGCGTCGGTGTGGTTGGGCATCTGGTGGTACACCTTCGTCAATATGAAGCTGAACCTGGTAATCTTTCAACTTGCCGAGTCCTTGGAACAAGTCCTGGTATTGGGTGGTGAGCTGTTCAACGGTGGGAAGGTTTTGATGTGTAATGGGCTTTACGACTTTGAGTAGCTGCAGGTCGGTAGAAGTGCGCCAGCTAAGCAATGACCCACTGGTTCCTTTCACAACATAGAATGTCTCTGTACGGTTGACTGTTTCCGATGTGACGGTGGAGGTAAATTGCCCAAGGACGGGTAGGGGTGTCTCGGTCTGGTAAGGATAAACTTTGATGCGTGTTTGCTCCAAACTCGGTCGTGGGGAGAGCTTGTTGTAATCTTGCTCATCCAGAATGTTGATACTGGAACCAGAGTCTGCCATTATGGTCAGCAGTGTTCCCTCGATGGTGACGTCAAATAATGGGTGTTTGTTGCGATCCGAAGTCATGTTGTTGACGTTGATTCGGAACACGCCAACTTCGTCGCTGTCATCGCTGTAGTCAGTTTCTGCGGTGTTGTCCATCGCTCGGACGTCCTGTCGCTCGGCTGTTTGCGGGTAGCGTCGCTGACGTGGTTTGGTGGGGTTTGAACGTTGTCTGTCTTGGAGACATACGGACTGAAAGTGGTTAATTTTCCACAGGAGCGACATTCTTTTCCGTATGCTGGGCAAGCAGTTTTTCCGCTTTCATGCGGGTATGTGCCTCCACAATTACGACATTTCACCCTGGTACCGGGGCTCCGGGATCGGAAGCGTGCTTTGTTGTGGTTTTTGCTACTTCCGGTTGTGAAATGGCTGACGTTCTCTGTTCGTTCTAAGTTCGCTGCTTGCGAGTCGGCTAGCTCCACCGCTTTACCCATTTCTAGAAGTTTTGCCAAGGTTATAGTTGGATCGATTAAAGCTTTTCGTCGAAGTCGTCGCGAGCGGCCGTGTTGGATGATCTAAGATTTGATTTCGCGATCGGCATCGTGAAATTCATAGGTGAGGGAAAGTTGTTTGAGTCGTGTATAGTACGTCATAAGAGCTTCGTCGTTGGTTTGTTTGGCGTTGCGAAATTTATATTCTTCGAATACAGGGTTTTGCTTTGGTGTAAAGTATTCAGATAGTGCTTTAATTGTGACGTCTAGAACTGTTTCTCCTTCTGCCGGTTCACTGACTGTGAGTGTTTCAAAGATATCATTGACTTCTTCACCGATGTAGTGTAACAGGAGCGCCTTTTGACGTTTGGGATCATCGATGTCTGTAGCGACTATCAAATTTCGAAAACGAGCGATGTATTTCTTAAATCTGACGCCGGGTGCTCCCTGGTCCGCGTTGGGATCGAAGGAAGGGAATGTTGGCAGAGCTGTTGCCATGTTTTGTTGTGTGTTAGGCTGTTTTGAGCCGTTAAATCGAGAGTTTTAAAGCGTTATGTTTGCTTGCTTTCCCGCCACGTGTAGACGCCTAGCGTACGTTTTTCGCTATCGAACGGCTTGGTGTTTCTGAATATGAACACAAGAGTGTACTGATCTTTCTGACTTGAGTAAGATCTTGCGCTGGGTTGTTTTGTTGTTTGTGTTAATAGATCCTCGTCGCCAATATAATATTCTCTTTGAACATCAAATATACAAGCTAGTTTTGTTCTCGAGTCTCCATGTTCTCCCCTTTATATCCGTCCACCTGTCACCTGTCCCCCCACGTAATAACATAGGATATTACAAGTTGGGTGGCACACGAGCGGTTGCGTTGAAAACCATGTTGCGGCGTTGTGATGAGATGTTTTACCTGAGCACGCAGACCGTTCCCAACAAGACGTTCTAGAACTTTGTTTATTATGCACAGCAGGGAGATAGGTCTGTAGTTGATGGCTGGTTCAAGGGAATCCTTTTTGTGCACAGAAGTGATATTGGCCATTTTCCATTCCAACGGTAAACGAGCTGTTTCTAGCGATCGGTTGAAGAGGGAGCAGAGGCTTGGTGCGATTTTATTGCTACAAGTTTTAAGGAGACGAGCAGGGATTTCGTCGGGCCCACTTGCTTTCGTGATGTACAGAGCATTGAGATAATTTGTAACATCTTCGACTGTCACAGTGAGTTCGGATAATAGTATTTCGGGTGGAGGATAATCTAGTAAATTCCTATTGTCGATATCTTGTAGCGAAGAGGGAGGACGAAATACAGAAAAGAAATATGAATTGAACAGTGCTGCCTTACCAGCTGGTGTAGTTGCTGTTTTGCCATTATGTGTTATTTTCGAAGTTGACTTTCCATGGTGGTGTAAGATAGCCTTGTGGTAACTCCAAAATAATTTTGGGTTGTCCTTGAAAGAACCTTCGATTTTCTTGAGATAGTCGCGGTGCTTTGCCCTTATCAAATATTTCACTTTTTGACTTAGTTCGCGCAGGTTTGTTTGCGGATATCAGATCTGTCCTTCCGAAATTTTCTCAAAGCATCGTATTTATTTCTTATGAAATGGCGAACTTCTCCGTCAATCCAAGGCGGGCATTTCTTGTCTTTGATGGTCCTTGTTGGAACAAAGTGAAAGTGAAAAACCAAAGGGAAACCGTGCACGAAAACTTTCCAACCGATTTCCGGAAATTTCGAACCACCACTGTGTCCAAAGAACCACCACTAGGTTTACGTTTGAAAACAACCATTTCGCCGCAAATTAAACGTATTAAAAACGATTTACGCGCGAAATTAATATAAATTTGTTCTGATTAATTTCGATATTGATTGAGATTTTTCTAATTGGCAGCCGTTATAGCGCGAGCGATGACGCGTGTTCGTTTGTTTGCGTCAGACAAAACTTGTGATTCCAGCTGATAGCTTGATTCAAACCAAAAACTGCGATATTTTACGCTTTTTCTTGATGTAGACAACCAAAAATCGTACGCCAATCTAATAATACCCAAGACAATATCCTTATCCACTATTTTCCAATGAAGTCGAAACTTTAACGTTTAGTTTTGATGCAAAATTTTAAATAATTTTACGGAGCGCCGAGCGTGCGTGTGCACGCGCACGCGCTATCACGTAATGAAATAGTGCAATAGACCGACGTTATATCTCAAGGTTAATCTGACATTCAATTTTTTGTCTTCAGTGTATCTTGAGATCTGACACCTTTCAAAACTTTCATGTCATTTTGCTTAATTTAAACATTTCACATGAAAAATTTTTGGTATAACATAATCATTTCTGAAATATTTAATTTTGACAAAAACTATTCAGTTTATTTCACCGCATTAATTAATTAATTATTTAATTAAAAAAATAATTATTTCATTGCAATAATACAATTAATTTTTCGTTTTTCTAATCAATAAAATATAACTTGTTCAATAAAAAACCCTCGACCATTTACGTCTGCATGGCAGATAATTAATTTAATTTTGACCAAAGTTTCTATGAAAACTATAATACCATGCCAATCAAACGAAGATATAAACAGAGTCACATTGCACAACGTGCAGAGTGAGTAGTTTAGTGCATAATGATAGACTAAACTGCCTAACCGCAGCAAATATTGAAACAAATTCAAAATTAGTACCTTTAATTGCCAGGAAGCCAAAACCTTGTCAATAAAATTCAATTATTTTAAACTCGACTCGACTCAAGCTTGATTCGTGGCAAGCTGCCAATTTCCGATCAGGTGATTTTCAAGTTGATTGACCATTCTCAAATTCATTAATAATTCATGAGTAATTCAGCCAATGATAATCACCTATTTGATCACAAGATGCTATTTGGATACTTGATGAAAGTCACTAGTGTTTTCATCAAATATCTTAATTACGCATGCAAAATTACTTGAATAGAATTCCTAATTACGTTATGCATGCTTGGTTAAGAATTCTATTCTAATCAGCAAACGAAAACATTCTGTTACGTCTCGATTCATTTGAGAAGCCATATAAACAACTCGAGCTCGTGTCTCACCGGGATACCCAAACACTCGAAAACAATGTATGAAAACACTCGCGCTTCGCGCTCGTGTTCTCATACATTGTTTTCTCGTGTTTGGATATCCCGGTGAAACACTCGCTCTCGTTGTTCATATATTACATCAAAAAGCTTTTTCTTACGTTAGCAGAAACTAAAATTTCATCAGAAATATTTGCATTTGGATATTTATATTTTATAGAGAACAATTTTTTCATACAGACTTGTCCTCGTCAGTCGAGTTATTGAACAGACATGAAATGGAAGAGCACTCAATCACTATAGAGGTGGTCTGAGATAGTGCATAGACCAACACTTCCCATCTTTCCGTGTCCATGGTCGATAACTCAATTAAGCACGCCAAATCATGAGAATATTCATAATTCCTTATTCCTGTCGAATGAACAGAAACTGCCTGTCTATGCAGATAGGATTTGAATTTTTATGATATAGCACGAGATGTGGAATATTAAAAATAAAACGAGATAATCATCCTTTAAAGTATAGAAGCAAAACAGTGCAAAACAGTTATGAAGCTAAGCAAAATATATTTCGTATGTTTTGTGGTGGTGTATATTTTACCTCTGGTAACATGTCTGCCACAGCAGTGGCAATTCGGATTTGGCCATGCCATGGTATATAACAATCTTTAAATATCTAAGACTGACGTTGCATGCATGCATGCTTTTTATAGGATGAATACCATAAACCAGCAAGAGAGATAGCTCGTTAAAATATAAGAAATAAACAAAATGTTATTCATTGTTTTTAATATCCTTGGTGCAACTAGCCCGCGTGCAGGCCCAAGGGAACTGATAGTGGGCCTGCAAGCAAGGCCCGGTATTTTGTAAAACGCCCCTTTTCATAACACGCCCCATTCGCGCGTCAATTGTCAAAAAAGAACCAATGACAGCAACCCAAATATTAACAAACAAACTCGCATTAAAATGTTGCGGGGTTTTCTCTGCTTTAATATTCAAAATAGAAACAATGTGTAAATGCCTGTGTTAAAACTCAAAAAAAACAAGCAACGCAGTCAGTAATTGCCAAATTTACAAGTGCTCATTTTCAACTAAAATCGGAACAGGCAAATTAAGACGAATTTCAACAGAAAACCAGTCTCAAACTTCAAATCGTGAGGGAAGTCGTGCGACCACATCAGCATTTATGTTGCTTCGCTGTCGCCATTGTTATAAATAAATTGTCTCACTTATCAGATCGTGTGTGCAATTCTTGTTGGCGGCGGAAAGTACGAAATTTATTTCAGTTATTTCATTTGGTGAGAACTCTACAAAAGAAGAGAGCGTTCAGAGTCCAGATCGTTTCGTTTCAAACGGCAATTTAATACCGTCTTATCTTTTGCTCTCTCAGCGAAGCCTTGTAAATCGCAAAGTATTTTGAATAGGCTTACATCACATGCAACTGCATCTCAACATCAACCAAAAGATAATTTTCTTGAGGAACATATAACGTATCAAGTCTGTTTGAAATTAATGAAACTCAAGTAAAGGTTACTATAGTTTAATACCCCATTCGTAATAAATGTTGCTATTCCAACACCTCACGACAAGCAATCCTCATTGGCATAACGGCAAAAACATTTCTTCCTTCAAGTAAACAATAAACAGTCTGTTCTTGTTCCATTTGTAATCGAAAAAAGTGATCAATTTTCGAATTTTAAGCTTATCGAGAGCCTTTGTCTATGCTTTTGTGATGAATCACTGACCTAATTATAGAATCCAACAGCAAACAGCCAATCAGAATGCCGCGTTCGTGGGCGAACGCGGAAAGTACAAAATACCGGGCCTTGCTTGCAGGCCCACTATCAAGTTCCCTTCAGCCTGCTCCCTTGGGCCTGCACGCGGGCTATGGTGCAACCTTTTGGTTTAGCGAATCTTTAAAGATTTTGATTAAAGGAACTTGATTTTGAAATTTCGAAGGAACTCGCTTTTGAAAACTATTTGAATCTATTATCAGGAAGAAGAAAGGATCTCGTCAGTCTTGTGATTTTAAGTTAGTAGTATAGCCTGACAATAATATTGTCCTATTTTCATTCTTATCTCAAGAGTGACAGATGTACGTTCGAATAACCATGCACAGGACCATCTGACTGTTCGTGTGGCACCATGCCTTTAATGTGCACAGAAGAACCTCCAAAGACATGTGTTATCCATTTCGTTGGCATACCGGGACCTCCTCTACCGCCAACATTGGAACCACCCAAAAAAACACCGAAAAGCCAAGAAAGAAAGAGAAAAGGGCACGGAAACAATGCCGAAAAGGACAAGGAAACAATGGAAAATAGAAAGAAAACAACAGTGAAACCAAAGCAAGTCAAGCAATTAGTTCCAAAAACGGTTTCGATAATGCCACAATTATTATTAATATAATTTTTCAGTCGTCGCACCTAACAGTAGAACCATTATAACAAGTAATGATATATTCTTATATAATAACTACAGTGAAACACGCAATTTGATTGGTCAACAGCCGCGCGGGATCAGACAATCCTGCACGTGAAATTCTGAACAGAAATTCTTGCACATAATTTTACAAATATACTCGCATTGTAAAGTTTTATTGTACGATACCTTTCGACTTCGAAGTAAGTTTGCAATTATTGAGACGTTGGTTTAGTTGTATGGATAAATTTCTGATCGATACATTGCTGTTCAGCAAGTAGCAATGCGTAGCGTTGAAATTCATCAGACCATGGCAAGTACAACATCTCTCGCTTCGAAGTTCAAACGCTTCGCAATCTTCAAGTATTCAGGTCGAGAATCTTTAAAACTACTTTGGCTCTCTGTTTAGCGGGTTTTCCATTTCAAATTTCGTATATTTTATCGAAAAAGTCTTTGTATTTTCGCTGTATATTTTCGCGAATTTGCGATCAAATTCTGTTCACATTTGTTGTTGCATGTTGTTTTCAATAGTGCGTAGTAGCGATTCTCCGATTGGTTAATTCACGATTGTTGTGAGAACTGCACATTTCATCAGTAATTTTAATCAAGTTAACCGTCGTTTCACTGTAGTAATTTTATAAAACAATTACCAAATGGTTTTCCCGTGCAGGATAGCATGATCCATGCACTTGGGATGTTGCTCGACTTTCGGAAAGCGTAAAAATACACTCGCTTACGGCTCGTGTATTTTCACGCTTTCCGAAACTCTCGCAACATCCCGCGTGCATGGACCATGCATATTATGCATATTATGCTGCATGCATATGGTGATAAGAAATTGCCGCTATTGTGAGCGCGGAGCGCCTATATGTGCGGGTGAAACGTTTCTTTGCCGCCATAAGTTATGAAATCCAATTGCGATCCGATTTACAATTCTGCTAACATATAAAATCACATTCATTCCCCCTCTCCTGTTTAATGTCATGAAATTATCCTATTTTACCTTCCTCTTTATTCATTTTTGCTTTCATTCTTTGGTAAAATGATTTTATACAGTGATATAATACTCAGAGTATTTTATCCTTTTTGTGGCCAAATTTTCTCGAGAATTATGCAAATTTTTCGTTTTCTAATCAATAAAATATAACTTGCTCAATAAAACCCTCGGCCATTTACGTCTGCATGGCAGATAATTAATTTAATTTTGACCAAAGTTTCCACGATAGCTATAATACCATGGCAAACAAACGAAGATATCACAGAGCACAACACAGTACCTGAACTTACAGTTTACAGCTCAACAGCTGGCCTCTGTAGCTCCGTTGGTTAGAGACGCTGCACCGGAATCGCAGGGCCGTAGGTTCAATTCAACCAGAGGACCTTGTGCTGCATTTTTCGCAGTCGTTCCTGGTCAGATCTTAAAATGTATATATATATATATATATATATATATATATATATATATATATATATATATATATATATATAATCCTTTTAAATTTAAAAGCCGGTCGTATAGGGAAACTACAGGCTGTTTTAGGTGTAAAGCTAAGCGATGTGACTGTTGTAAAAACTTTTTAGAAGAAGGTTCCACCTTTAGTTCCACAGTTTCTAAAAGAGTATTTCAGATTGGTAAAGATCTTACTTGCATCTCCGATAATGTTGTTTATCTTGCTAGTTGTGTTGCTTGCAATTTGCAAGGAGTGGGTTCTACTATCAATTTTAAGATCCGACTCGCTAATTACAAGTCTCACATTAAACGTAATAAGAGAACCTGTGGTATTGTCAACCATTTTCTGGATTGTCATGGTGCTGATTATTCATTGTTGAAATTCATGCTAATTGATCGGCGCCAGGGCAACCTAAGGGAATGTGAAAATTTTTGGATTGGTATGCTATTGACTAATCAAAGAGGACTTAACTCTACGCATGATTTTGTACAACAATAGGATTAGGTTAATTACTTAGCATGCTAAATAGTATAAATGCCATGTGCTGTAACTTAGTTTTTATTCTGAGGAAGGCCGTGACAAGTGGCCGAAAATTTATTTGTATACTTTACTTTAGTCATTTTTAATAAATTCTTCGATACGTGGCCATCTCTTTGTCGTAATATATATATATATATATATATATATATATATATATATATATATATATATATATATATATATATATATATATATATACTCATGCACTTGGATTACAAACCCTAAGAACAGCATTTAAACTGAATAACCGCAGCAAATATTGAAACAAATTCAAAATTAGTACCCTTAATTGCCAGGAAGCCAAAACCTTGTCAATAAAATTCAATTATTTTAAGCTTTAATTAATTAACTCGATTCAAGCTTGATTCGTGGCAAGCTGCCAATTTCCGATCAGTTGATTTTGAAGTTGATTGACCAATCAAAAAGCTTTTTCTTACGTTAGGAGAAACTAAATTTCATCAGAAATATTTGCATTTGGATATTAATATTTTATAGAGAACAATTTTTTCATGCAGACTTGGCCTCGTCAGTCGAGTTATTGAACAGACATGAAATTGGGATGGCACTCAATCACTATAGAGGTGGTCTGAGATAATGCATAGACCAACACTTCCAATCTTTCCGTGTCCATGCTCGATAACTCAATTGAGCACGCCATGGCCAAATCATGAGAATATTCATAATTCCTTATTCCTGTCGAATGAAGAGAAACTGCCTGTCTATACAGAAGGATTTGAATGTTAATGATATTACACGAGATGTGGAATATTAAAAATAAAGCGAGATAGTCATCCTTTAAAGTATAGAAAACGTAGAGTATAAATATATTGTAAGAATCTTACATGAATAAATTCTATTTAACTTCAATTTTAATTTTTGGGCACACGCATCAAAATTAATTGGGTTGTACCTGGAGGAAAGTTTTAATAACTAATACATCGGTGCACTTGCAACAATGCAGTTCTTGCTGGTGGCCATTTTATAATCCAAGTATTAAGAATCGTTGTTTCTTTTATCTGATTATCGTTACTTGTTGCCATGGCGGTACGCAGAGAGCGGGGGGGGGGGGAAGTGGAGATAGGAGAGGGGAAGAATTTTACGAAGTGATATTCTCTTCAAAATGCAACTGCGATTTTTGTTATGCAACATTGTATTTTGATACACTATTTTTCTATAACAAGGCTGTATTTTGGAACACTGTATTGTGCAAGCATGCTTGTATTCTGGAATACTGCAATGAGCAAGCTTGTATTTTGGAACATTAAATTGTGTAAGATGGCATTATGGAACATTATATTATGCAAGCTTGTATTATGGAATATTAAATTGTGAAAGCTTTTATATATTATGCAACATTAAATTGTGAAAGCTTGTATTATGCAAGCTTGTATTAGACAGATTTATAAAAGACGACGCGACCTCAAAGACGACGTGGATGTCGTCATTTGGCGCCAACTATCGTCAGCTTCTGGTTTGCCACGTCGTCTTGGACGATTTCACGACGCGAAAACGTCCTCTCTAGAACGTCACAGATTTATGCTTTTTTTGAAAAAA